>CAXFZR010000331.1:0-10000 GCA_964007535.1 Brachyptera risi
ATATATATATATATATGACACGATTGTTGGGACAATGTTCGCTGTGCAGTTGATGAGAAGTACAATATTCATGTTTGTTTCAAACAACAGACGCGATTCCACAGTTTGTTTTGCTTACATGGCTTCAGACATGATAATATTGACAGTTGAACAATGTCGCTTGGGCAGCTATAAATAGTGTTGTAGAGTTGTGTTTGTCATGCAGTTGGTACCACGAGGCACTCGAGATGAAGTGCGCTCTTCTGATCCTGGTGGTGTGCGGAGTAACTTTCCTGCGAGCAACAGAGGTAAGCAGTGCTTCCATTGCACGAGCTCCACATCGAGCTCATGCGATGAGCGTAGCGTAGACTCCATCCCACTCTTATAGTGTTTTGTCTTTTTTCTCAAGCACTGCACAGGTCGCACGGTTCGACTGATCAACATAAATTTTTTCCTTCCCACGTAGATTCATCCAACTTAGAACTGCATAGTTTCAGGGTCGTATCGGTTGGTTCACTTCTGAGAAATATTATCTCGAAGTTTCTCAAAACTTGAAGATTTGGCTGGGTGGGAAATTTTGAAAATGAAATATTTTCAAAATAATTCAAATTTTCTCCTGAATTGTGAACACAATGATGATACACATCATGACAATTTTGTGAGCGATTCAAATCAGCTGTTTTTTCTAGAAAATAATTCATTGAATGTTCTTTATTCATCAAATAGATAGAAATAATAGCAAAACCATTGCTGAGGTCCACTGCATTCTAGATTTGATATTCACCAATTGGAGTACATTTTATACGAGTCAAGGCGAGTATAGTTCTCAATTACTTCAGAGTCGATAAAGTAGCAAATGTAGAACTAATTTAACGAATCTGATTGAAATTCATTCATATACCTTGCTCATCCCACAACGCATATGTTGCGTTTGCCTAGTCTCACGACATTGATTCTGTTATCTTTTCTTCTTCAGTCTTGTTATATTTTCTTCTTCTTCAGTCTTGTTATCTTTTCTTCTTCTGTTTGGTTATCGTTTCTAAGCACTGCACAGATCGCAGTATTGACTGATCGACATGACACTTTCTCTTCACACTAAACTCATCCAACTTGGAAATGTATGATTCTGGAGTTTATTCGGTCGAACCATTGTTGAGGAACATCATCTCAGAGTTCATGAAAACCTCATGAGCTCAGGCTGAGCAAGATAGTTCGGAAAATGTGATCTCTTCGAAAAAATTAAATTACATCCTAAATTTGAACAAGAAAAAGATCCACACTTGTATGCAACTTGCTTGGATCAGCCGTTTTGGAGAAAATATTCTGAAAAAAGTTTGTAATTCACCAAATAGATGGAAATATTCAGAGGCTTCTATTTCAAAATGCATTCTCATTCATTCAGATCAGTGACAAAGATACCATATAATATATATTCATCCATTCATGGAGCTGCGTCTATTCATTTCTGTTCTAATTGTTTTGCTTTGACTTGGTATATTTCTAAATTATTCAGAAGTTTCACTTAGAATCTGTAAATATCGTTCTTATGGCACTGAACGCATCCATTCCATACATCGTGATCGAAATAGGCATGAATTAAATATTCCAAACATGTATAACCCACTGATAAGCCTCTCTAGGCTTCATGGACGAGATTATCAATTCAAGCTAAAAAATGGTTATTATTATTCTCATCATTTGAATATATTGTTTCTTCTTCTTTAGAAATCATCAATCCACAATAGATGTATAAAATAGAAAGAAATAACATCTTGTTTTGCTTTCTTCGTCAAAATGAGTGTAATATGAGTATGTGTTATTCGAAAATATTTATAGATAAAGTATCAATATCATATTGTATTCACGATCAATCAAGGAATGACCAAATTATTATTTGTATTTTTATTTTTAACAACTATCATAATGTTATGTCACAGCTGAAAGATGGTTCAGGTGGAGGATTGATGAGTGGTCCAGTAGCTGATGCTGTGGAGGAGCGAGTCAAGAGATCTCTGTTCCAAGAGGACGAGATCTTCCCCGAGGTTCAGCAAGATATGGTACTTCCAGCCGGATACGACAGCGATACAGAGATTCATCTGGACGCTGGTGGTAATGAGGCAAGGGGAAAAGGGAAAGGGAAAGGCAAAAGGGGGAGGAAAGGAAGAGGAAGAGGAAGAGGAAAAAGAGGAAGAGGGAATAGAAAAGGAAAAGGAAAAGGAGGAGGAAATGATGTTGAGATTTCCGGGATTGGAGGAGGAGAGAACACCAAAGGAGGCGAGGCAGTAGAAACAGAAGCACAAGCACCAGATGCGACAGTTGCAGCAGGTACGGCAATTGCCCCAGAAGAAGTAGAAGCAGAAGCAGTAGTAGAAGCAGGAGCTGTAGATAACGTTGAAGAGCCTGCTGCAGCCGACCCTGAAGTGAGTCAAGCGGATTACATCAGGCTCGGATCTTCAGTGAAGAAAGGCCGATACCCTTTCAGAAAAGGGTCTCCACGTCATGGAAAAGGGTGGCCCCGTGGACAGGGGAGGCCCCGTGGACAGGGGAGGCCCCATGGACACGGGAGGCCCCAAGGACAAGGGTGGCCTCATGGACACGAGTGGTCCCACGAACACGAGTGGTCCTACGAACAAGGGTGGCTTCACGGATCGTCAGAATGTGACGAGGATTTCTTGCCAGATTCTTATTATGGAAGTTACGCAGGCGAGCTCTGAAACATGTACGCTGATTGGACGATCTATACAGGCCCACTATCGATGAAGATCCCGACCATCAGTGTCGAGATCCGAGCGTGAATCACATGCAAATCCTGCTCAATGACACAGAATAAGAGAGTTGGCAATCTGGCTTTCAAACCTTAATCTACATGCTATGCAATGGATCATGCTCCGATTGAAATTGTCATCCGGGTATTTGGTCAGCTCTGCTCGGCTCTCATTTGGTTTGTTCATTTGATTATCTTGTGTAATTCTTGCCAATAATTCCCAATATTGCATGATCCTTTCAACTAAATGAAGTTTCACATTCCCATATCACATGCTTTGTTGAGTGACTGATATATTCAATCATTAAAATTGATTGCTTCAAACTGAACTTGTCTCGTTTCTTCAATTCCTCTCTCATCCTCTTCCATCTCTGTTCTGTTGTTCTTGTCAGCCTAACTACCCTGTCAACAGCTAGGTCATACGGGGGTACAAAAGATCTGGTGATAGTGAAACTATGAAGTGATGATAAGTGAGAGGAATTTCACAAGAACTCATGCCTTATGCGGAACTCGAACACACGCCCAACCATGATTTCAGTTTCTGAAGCGTTATCCGAGTTGACCGAGCTACGGTGGGCGGCTTGAGGTTCTCGTTTTTTCCAACTTTATCATTTTCTAGATTATGAAGTACTCATCGCAACCCCCATCTGTGACCACGAGGTTTGGACCTACCAACCTGGCAGATAAACCTCATCGATCTCTGTCAAACTGAGGTCCTTATTTCTTGAAATCTCATCTGCCATTTTGATATTATATCTTCACTCATTGACATCGGATTGAACGACGCACTGTGATGAATATCAAGATCTATTTGAGTCGGATGAATGATGAATTAGACAGATGAATAACGAATTAGTCGGATGAATGATGAATTAGTCAGATGAATAATGAATTAGTCGGATGAATGATGAATCAGACAGATGAATGATGAATTAGACATATGAATGATGAATTAGTCGGATGAATGATGAATTCGTCAGATGAATGATGAATTGGCAGATGAATGATGAATTAGTCAGATGAATGATGAATTAGATAGATGAATGATGAATTAGTCAGATGAATGACAAATTAGACAGACGAATGATGAATTAATTAGTCAGATGAATGATGAATTAGTCAGATGAATGATGAATTAGTCAGATGAATGATGAATTAGTCAGATGAATGATGAATTAGACAGATGAATGATGAATTAGTCAGATGAATGATATATTAGTCAGATGAATGATAAATTGGACAGATAAATGATGAATTAGTCAGATGAATGATGAATTAGACAGATGAATGATGAATTAGTCAGATGAATGATGAATTAGTCAGATGAATGATGAATTAGTCAGATGAATGATGAATTAGACAGATGAATGATGAATTAGTCAGATGAATGATATATTAGTCAGATGAATGATAAATTGGACAGATAAATGATGAATTAGTCAGATGAATGATGAATTAGACAGATGAATGATGAATTAGTCAGATGAATGATGAATTAGTCAGATGAATGATGAATTAGACAGATGAATGATGAATAAGTCAGTGTGATGATGAGAGGAACATTTCCTGGGTATTGGGATTGATCGTGAGAGGAAAGCGGTCGTTATATATATTGTGGGAACCATCCCGGCTCCAGCCAAGTCCAGGAAGGGAAGAAGGAAGAAGTATTGGGTTTGAAGGCACGACGACACTGAGGTCATCTTGTGCCTGTACAATGTCCCGCTATTCATTCAACTCATGAATCTTCCCTTTACATAGTTTGATGCGCACGCGCGTACCGTCTTCTGGCGGCCGAGATCGCTAGTATATTGCTCTCTGGGCGTTGTTATATTGTTCAAAAAGTTGGTCCGCTAATCCACAGGGTTAAAGGCAAAACATCAGGATATAAAACTTGCATTATCTCTCATTCCACTCATTATGACAGTTTGTAAATCTCTCAGTATATATAGTAACATATAAATGCTGGAACTACCATCATATGATGTGTAAATACGTGCACTGTCACACAGAATAATATGAATCATTCGTGCTCAATAGCATTGGCAGCATAGGACTTTCGAACACATGCCATAACATCTCGTCCTGGTCCAAACAATCACCGCTAGATGGCTCATTCCTCTCGAAAAGGGTACAGACAATGTCATGTGTGATGGTCGTTCATTTCACCAGGGGTAATATTAGTGCGTAGTTATAAACTTGAAAAATGCAGCTCCTAATTTCAATTTGTGCAGTTTCAAAATTTAGTCCATGTTTAATAATGCACTGGGTAATAATACTAATAACACTAGTAATACATTAGCATAATGAATTAATAATGCACTATGAAGCAACAGTCTTGGGTTCTAGATATTTCCATGTAGTAACGAGATCATTTAAAAGACAAAGTTTTTCAAAAAATTACCTGCGGGCCTGTATTCCCCCCCCCCCAGTATCCGCGCGGAACCCCCTTCTTTATATGATTGATTTCCCATATGCGCAGTTCTATATTCTCACTAACATAACCACTGCATTCCATGAAGCCACAGACAGAGAGCCTCACCACTGGCCGTGACAGGAACCCAGGACCCTTACCTAATAAATTCGGTGCTAGTGCCAGCTAGCTCCAAGAGGCTAGGACTTTGATTGGTCAATGTTCACTAGGAGAGCTACTTGCCATGGCAACTGTCTGGTCTATGTGTATTTCCATTGTTGAATGAATGAATATTAGAGTTTTAAGGCGCATCGACAGCGAGGTCATTTAGCGCATTTTTTTGTTGTTAGCACAAAATCCTAGCCCTGCTTATGAGGTGGGCTTCGAAATGTGATGAACTTATTCAGTCCAAGAGGCCGTGGATTTGTTTTTCCAATATTTTGTCATTGTTGGTAGCTTTTTTAGTGAGCATTATCAATCAAAGTCCTAGCCTCTTGGAGCTAGCTAGCACTAGCACAAAATTTCGAGTGGTTTATTAGGTAAGGGTCCAGAAGACAGAAGACAGGACAACGAAATGGTTGTGAGCATGGTGTTGAGAGGCAACGGGAGTAGAGTCAGCGAAATGTCATCTTTTCAGGATAACTTTTGATTGGTGTGATATATCAGAGTTATAATACGAAAGAAACACAGATAATTATAAAAACTTCGAGATAATATGAGTTATAATCATTCAAGTCATGTCGCATAACTGTCAAGCGTATACAGTCGAAAATGTGTTCTTTCAGATGTATAGGGTGTTCGCACGTAACACAAGACAAACAATCGTTACCATAGCAACACAGCGAACTGGTGGACTACCAAACATTCTGATTGGTCAATTCCAACTGGTGCACATTGTTGTCTCTCTCTTTCAACAATGAGTGACGTCACTTGAGAATACCCTATAGGGTGTTCGCACGTAACAAACGACAAACAATCGTTACCACAGCAATACAGCGAACTGGTGGACTACCAAATATTCTGATTGGTCAATTCCAACTGGTGGACATTGTTGTCTGTCTCTTTCAACAATGGGTGACGTCACTTGAGAATACCCTATAGGGTGTTCGCACGTAACAAACGACAAACAATCGTTACCATAGCAATACAGCAAACTGGTGGACTACCAAATATTCTGATTGGTCAATTCCAACTGATGCACATTGTTGTCTGTCTCTTACAACAATGGGTGACGTCAGTTGAGAATACCCTATAGGGTGTTCGCACGTAACAAACGACAAACAATCGTTACCATAGCAATACAGCGAACTGGTGGACTACCAAACATTCTGATTGGTCAATTCCAACTGGTGCACATTGTTGTCTTTCTCTTGCAACAATGGGTGACGTCAGTTGAGAATACCCTATAGGGTGTTCGCACGTAACAAACGACAAACAATCGTTACCACAGCAATATAGCGAACTGGTGGACTACCAAATATTCTGATTGGTCAATTCCAACTGATGCACATTGTTGTCTGTCTCTTACAACAATGGGTGACGTCAGTTGAGAATACCCTATAGGGTGTTCGCACGTAACAAACGACAAACAATCGTTACCATAGCAATACAGCGAACTGGTGGACTACCAAATATTCTGATTGATCAATTCCAACTGATGCACATTGTTGTCTGTCTCTTACAACAATGGGTGACGTCAGTTGAGAATACCCTATAGGGTGTTCGCACGTAACAAACGACAAACAATCGTTACCATAGCAATACAGCGAACTGGTGGACTACCAAATATTCTGATTGGTCAATTCCAACTGGTGCACATTGTTGTCTGTCTCTTTCAACAATGGGTGACGTCAGTTGAGAATACCCTATAGGCTTCTGTCAAGTAACAAATGACAAACAATCGTTACCATAGCAATACAGCTAACTGGTGGACTACCAAATATTCTGATTGGTCAATTCCAACTGGTGCACATTGTTGTCTGTCTCTTTCAACAATGGGTGACGTCAGTTGAGAATACCCTATAGGCTTCTGTCAAGTAACAAATGACAAACAATCGTTACCATAGCAATACAGCTAACTGGTGGACTACCAAATATTCTGATTGGTCAATTCCAACTGGTGCACATTGTTGTCTGTCTCTTTCAACAATAGGTGACGTCAGTTGAGAATACCCTATAGGCTTCTGTCAAGTAACAAATGACAAACAATCGTTACCATAGCAATACAGCTAACTGGTGGACTACCAAATATTCTGATTGGTCAATTCCAAATGGTGCACATTGTTGTCTGTCTCTTTCAACAATGGGTGACGTCAGTTGAGAATACCCTATAGGCTTCTGTCAAGTAAAAAATGACAAACAATCGTTACCATAGCAATACAGCGAACTGGTGGACTACCAAATATTCTGATTGGTCAATTCCAACTGGTGCACATTGTTGTCTGTCTCTTTCAACAATGGGTGACGTCAGTTGAGAATACCCTATAGGCTTCTGTCAAGTAAAAAATGACAAACAATCGTTACCATAGCAATACAGCGAACTGGTGGACTACCAAATATTCTGATTGGTCAATTCCAACTGGTGCACATTGTTGTCTGTCTCTTTCAACAATGGGTGACGTCAGTTGAGAATACCCTATGGGCTTCTGTCAAGTAACAAATGACAAACAATCGTTACCATAGCAATACAGCGAACTGGTGGACTACCAAATATTCTGATTGGTCAATTCCAACTGGTGCACATTGTTGTCTGTCTCTTTCAACAATGGGTGACGTCAGTTGAGAATACCCTATACGCTTGACAGTTATGCAACATGACTTGAATAGTGATAACTTATATCGTATTGAAGGTATCCTAATCATCTATATTTATCGCGTATTAGAATTGCAATATCTCATACCGTTCAACAGTTATCAGCAAAGAAACAGATGTTTCGCTAAATCCACTCCCATGGACTCTTGTCATACACAATGAAAGCATCTTACATTGGAGCTTCTAATGAGATCAGCCATCTTAGGTCAAACAATCTCAGCAGACTCTGGACTGTTCAACTGCTGTAAGGTTCCTAGTCTCCAGAATTTGAACAAGTCTCTTGTTGACCATCCTCCCAAGCATCTAACAGAGACAGATTGTGAGAGAAATTAGTCGACAACTAGAAGCATCTTTCTCCGATTCTCAGAGAAGTCGTCAAGATTTGTGCCACGATGTGGTGGTACCAACCTATTTAACCATGATATGAAGAAGGTGACCCAACTCGGGTACTGAAAGTGAAATATTTCCGGGGTCAGTTCCCGAGTCCAGGGTCCCGATTGCCTGCAGCGCAACTATCGCTTTTGTATAGAACTATTTAAAACAACAATACTCAACAATGCTATACACGGCTCAGTAGAATTTTAATGTTAGTAGTTGCATTTGGTTTTTACGAAAATGATATATTTTGTATGTTCAACGATGCCACCGGTACCGTAGCCACTCTTATCCACATCTAGTTCACAAGGGAATCCGCTAAATCGCGACAGACAAACGGTACCTTCGGCTCTGAACTGACCACAAGAAATCATAAATACCGTCCATGTTAGTAGTATGTGAGTTGGAGCACCTTCTTTATATTATGATGAAATAGGTTGGTGTCACACATCGTGTTTGTGTATTGAGGGAGGGAGGGGGGGGGGGGGGAGGGGGGCAAGTTGCTCGAGTGGAATGACCGCCCAGCTGGATACAAGCCACGCGCGAAAAAGGGGTCTGGGGTGGGAGTACCCCAACGAAGCCCCGCAGGTAATTTGTGGTAATATGGACATTTTTTAGGTGATTTTCAAGATTGACAAGTAATTTTGGAGTCTAAT
Source organism: Brachyptera risi (assembly GCA_964007535.1). NCBI lineage: Eukaryota > Metazoa > Arthropoda > Insecta > Plecoptera > Taeniopterygidae > Brachyptera > Brachyptera risi. The sequence continues at coordinate 8,997 of CAXFZR010000331.1, forward strand.
AATCGAATCATTATGGAAATTTTCGAAGTTATTTTTGCGATCTCTCCCAGATAAAGCCCCCCAGGAAATTTTTAGATATATAGTAATTCATAAAGTGATTCTTAATCCAAGTATTGAAATAGTTCAGTTCAGAATGAGAAGGAATTCAACCGAATTAATTGATGATTGAATGAATTCAACTAAAGATACATAAAATATAATTTAATGGTAATCAGTATTATTTAAACAAATCTCATTATAATAACTGGGTCTTTGTTTTGTTTTTGCTTGTTTTAACATAAAAAGTTCAAATTATCGAACTGATGCGATTGTACATATGATAATTGATGTGACTATACCTTGCTCTCCTGATAAATTCACCATGCTTGATCACTAAAGTGCCGAACACTTAAAAAAAAAAGATTATATTTTCATTTTTTATTTATATTCAACTTGAATTGTCTCAGATGCATAAATTTTTGATATTTTTTCAATAACATCGAAACTTGATACAAAATCATTGTTCCCCAATTAAGGCTATGGATGAAAGATAGGATCGTTTGGAAGGGGCACCACAAGGGTGATCTTACCACCCCATTTTGATTATTTAAAACTAATGGTCTTCAACACCAGGACTGCGCTGTCTGTGACCATAATTTTTCGCCGTAGATAAAAGTCTTTCAGTATAAACACACGAATGTTGATATCTTCCACTTTGAACTAAGTCTCTTGGGCAATGATTACTTCTTTCCCTTGACAGCAGATGTTAAATTGATCATTATACAAAAAGCACAAATTAAATTAGTGATAGGCCTATAACGTTATAATTAAATTCATGCATTCAATGTACCTTTCCTCAAGACAGGCCTGATAGAATAGTCTGAAATTACCAAAGTGTTTTCAAAATTCAGTCCCGCAAAAACACAGCGTGAAAAACAATCGAAAAACGTGTCGAAAGAATCAAAATTAATTCCACTGTATTAAAAAATGTATGTTTTTCATCTGAGTCTTATTTCCAAATTTTT
>CAXFZR010000331.1:17500-33403 GCA_964007535.1 Brachyptera risi
ACTTTTTCTGTACACTCAAACTTATCTAGCTCAGAACTGTATAGTTTTTGGGTTGGAACAGTCGTGGCATTTTCTAGAAACATCATCCCAGAGGTTCTGAAAACCTCTCAAGATTAGGCTGAGTGAGAAAATTTGAAAATAAAATAAAATTAAAATTAAATTAAGAATGATATATAAATATGGAATATCTTGCGAATATCTTGCAGAATATAGAATGAAAATAGAATAAGTTCAGAGTTATCTTGTTAGAGTGATCACAATTGGACTTGATGAAGTCCAAAAATAGAAGAAATAGGTCCGAATATATGACCGAATCAATCTGATTTTCTCTACTTCTTATATAAATATGATCGAGACAAGAGCTTACAATTTCATCTCCGAGATATTCCTCTTTTGCTATTCCGTGAATACATCATCTATAAGACCCATGTACGGCCAATGTATTCTCGTGAGCTTAAACAGAAATAGCATCAGTATTCAACAAACTAATGTTCATATCACCAATAATAGCATTTGCATACTCAAGCACACGAATAAAGTCATCTAGTTCAGTTACGGAAGCTTGTATGGTTTTTGATGGTGGTCTATAGACAATATGTGAATGTTTTCCTCAAATGCAAGAACACCACTGACACTATCAAAATTAGAATAATAATGATTAACTCTTTCGAAGTTCATGTCATCTTTTATGAAAACAAGTATACCTCCACCCCCTTTACCAACACGAGTTTTAGAAAATCATAAAAACCACCGTTATGGTTTTATAAATTGAATATAGATGACGTACCAATGTCAATGTATTCATGATCAATCATGGAATAAACGAATTATTATTATTATCATTATTATTAATTATTATATTTTCGAATACAATTTTTATATAAATCTTAGGCCTGGTTTTACCAATCTTAGTCAGGGTACTAATTCACTAACTATTGATTGAAGGTACACAAATAACATATGTTACCAATGGTGATAACAAGTTAATCCGTTAACTATTGCCTAATCCAGTTTCGTAAAACCTTAGTAGGCCTATTTTTTAAAAATAATGTCCATATTATATTTTTTCAAGTTTATTCGTCTCATTTTCAAAAAATAATGCATTGTTATATATAACTCTTGGTACTCAAATTTTTCATCACAAAAAAGTCTTTCAAAATAATGTCGATCCCTATTATATATTTTTTACATTTATTTCTCTCATCTTTCAAAAATAATGCATTGTTTTGATACATTTTGTTATGCTGTGTCCGTGTGGCAACTGTTTTGGCGGCAGTGTTCGAATACACTTCTCTCCCTAACAACTGTTCCGATGTTATGTTACAGCTGGAAGCTGGTTTCGAAGGAGGATTGTTGAGTGGTCCAGAAGCTGATGCTGTGGAAGAGCGTGTCAGAAGATCTATATTCAAAGATGAACTGATTCAACACGAGTTTCAAGACGATCAAGATGTGCCAGTGGAGTACAACCCCGAGACAGACATTCTCCTGGACGGCACCAGAAATAGAGGGGAGAATAGAAGTAAAAGTAGAGGAATGAGTAGTAGCAAAAGCAGAGGGAGAAAAAGAACCAGGAGTAGACTGAGAATAAGAAGCAAAAGCAGAGGGAAAATAAGAAGCAAAAGCAGAGGGAGAAGTAGAAGAAAAAGCAAAGGGAGAAAAGGAAGGAAAAGCAAAGGGAGAAAAGGAAGCAAAAGCAAAAAGAGAAAAAAAAAGAAAAGCAAAGTGAGAAGAGGAAGCAAAAGCAAAGTGAGACGAGGAAGTAAAAACAGAAGGGGAAGTGGAAGTAGAAGCAGAAGCAGAGGGAGAAGCGGAAGCAAACGGAGAGTGAGAGGAGGAAGCAGAGGCAGAGTGAGAGTAAGCAGAAGCAGAATGAGAAGAGTAAGCAGAAGCAGAGTGAGAAGAGTAAGCAGAAGCAGAATGAGAAGAGGAAGCAAAGGCAGAGGAAGAGTAAGCAGAAGCAGAATGAGAAGAGGAAGCAAAGGCAGAGGAAGAGGAGGAAGCAAAAGCAGAGGAAGAGGAAGCAGAAGCAGAGGAAGAGGAGGAAGCAAAAGCAAAGGAAGAGGAAGCAGAAGCAGAGGGAGAGGAGGAAGCAAAAGCAAAGGAAGAAAAAAAAAATATGGTAGCAAAGAGAAGAAAGGAAAAAAGTACGGAAAAAAGAAAGGTTATAAGAAGAAATATAAGAAGCATGACGAAACAGCGCATGAAATAATAGGCAGAAGAAAGTCTGCTATTCACGAATATCCAGAGATCAGTTCTCCTGGTATATCTAGGCTTCATTCCAGTCCCTCTGGTCACTCAGGACGACGTCACGGGCACAAACACTATCGTCCTCAAGGTCACGGGTGGCCCCAAGGACACTGGTGGCCACATGGACACTGGTGGCCACATGGACACTGGTGGCCACAGGGACATGAGTGGTCACATGGTTCGTCAGAATGTGACAGAGATAACTGGTCACATTCTGACTACTGACTCCATGAATAGTGACTCTAAAACAGATGTATTACTGGACTTATTGGAAGATATATGCACTATTGATGATGATTTTGCTAACTCCATACCATCATTGGCTCGATTGGCTGATATGTCGTGGACACAACGTGTTTCACATGGACCCACGAGTTGACGGCACAACATTGAAGGTACATATAGCTATATTCTGGCTCCAAACAAGTCCGTATTTCACCCACTGAACTTTTCTTCGATTCATGAATGTAAACTCATAATACTGAATATTGTGTTGTACACCATGTAGGCCTATTGCGATATTGTTTCCCGTATTTACCGATGGCATATACGTATTATTAGGCCAATATTATTCGAATAAAATGTCACATTTCCATAGCATTTACTTTGTTGAGTGAATATTAAATTCTATCATCAAATTCAATGTATCCTGAATGAACTTGTGTTGCTTCTTTAATTCCTTTCTCATCCTTTTGTATTCACCCAAATACCTTGGTATCTGACTTTGTTGGAAGACGATAGAACCGAGCTTGTTTACCGTGTGACGCTTGGCGACGTTGTTCACTAGTGCTACCTGTCGCAGTGGAGTGAATCAGAAGAGAGATATCTGCTTTACCACTAATATGTCCAATGCGTATAACACCGACCTGGGCTTGTTTACCATGTAACGCTTGGCGACGTTGCTCACTAGTGCTACCTGTCTCACTGGAGTGAATCAGAAGAGAGATATCTGCTTTACCACTAATATGTCCAATGCGTATAACACCGACCTGGGCTTGTTTACCATGTAACGCTTGGCGACATTGCTCACTAGTGCTACCTGTCTCACTGGAGTGAATCAGAAGAGAGATATCTGCTTTACCACTAATATGTCCAATGCGTATAACACCGACCTGGGCTTGTTTACCATGTAACGCTTGGCGACGTTGCTCACTAGTGCTACCTGTCGCAGTGGAGTGAATCAGAAGAGAGATATCTGCTTTACCACTAATATGTCCAATGCGTATAACACCGACCTGGGCTTGTTTACCATGTAACGCTTGGCGACGTTGCTCACTAGTGCTACCTGCCTCACTGGAGTGAATCAGAAGAGAGATATCTGCTTTACCACTAATATGTCCAATGCGTATAACACCGACCTGGGCTTGTTTACCATGTAACGCTTGGCGACATTGCTCACTAGTGCTACCTGTCTCACTGGAGTGAATTAGAAGAGAGATATCTGCTTTACCACCAGCATGTTCAATGTGTATAACACCGAACCACGGTGTATGATTGGATGAGCGAAGGGAAGACTCAATTTCATCATACCCCCAAAAAAGTGATGGTCTTTTTTTTCGCGCTCCACAGGTCAAACGAAAATTCAGAATCAGTTGAAACTTGGCATACACAAGTGTTTTTATCAAATTCGATACCGTATAGTTTTGAGGCGTAATCGGTTGAATCACTTCTGAGAAAAATCAATTCAAAGTTTTCAAAAACCCCATGAGAATAACTTGGAGGAAAAAATGCGTGAAACATATTTCCTTCGAGAGAATTCAAATTCTCAGAGAATTTCTATATAATAATTATAGACATTATTCCAAAATCTCAGTCGAATCAGATCAAATTAGCCGATCAGCCGATCAGTATCAGCCGTTCTAATGTAAAAAATATATAATCTATTTTCTTAAAATCTCCCAAAGCTATCAAGATACCAATTGTATCCAAGCAACAGGTATCACCATTTAAACGGAAACGATGAAGACAAAGCCTTATTCATTATCCATTGAGTCATAATTTGACTTATTACCATAGTTCATTTTAATGAAAACCTAGCGTAGGAATGAAGTCAGAATGCATTTGACTTCATTCCACTGAATAACATCAAATTATCATTCGACTTCGTTTCGACTGGAATAACGTCAAAAAAATTGACCATTTTCCTCACTTTATCGTTTCTCCCTATGAGAAAAACAGGAAAATGATTTTCTTTCACCCCGGGAGATTGAAGAAATGGGGTCGGCGCTTGCTTATCGTTTTTCTTCTCATCATTCAGTTAGAGATATCGGTCTTTGAGTGGGGACATTTTGATTTGACTATATTCCAGTGGAACAACGTCAAATTCAATTTTCATAAGTACTCAGAAACGGAATAAAGTCAAATCGATGGATTTTGACGTTATTCCAATGAAATAGTGTCAAGTTATCAATTTGACGTTATTCCACCGAAATAACGTCAAAAAAGAACATGCCACATAAATGATTTGACGTCTTTCCATTTGACGCAAGTCCGCTCCCCCAAATAGAATACATGCATGTGCTTCTAGAGAGCGTTTGAATCTGCCTTCATAGAAGTTAAACATATGAAAATAGAGGAAGATGAATTTTGAACTGTTGTCAAATATACTAGTCAAACGCGAAATATGCGTTGTAAGAAGAGCGAGATATCTGAATAAGGTATGAAAGTCCTTAAAGTAGTTCTACCCTTGCTACTTTATCGACTCTGGTATTCTACACACCTTGATATCTGAATAAGCTATTAAAGTCGTTAAAGTAGTTCTACTCTTGCCACTTCATTGACTCTGGTATTCTACACACCTTGACGCATATAAAAAATACTTCATTGTTGGTCAACTCTTGATTCTAGAAAGCAGTGAATCTCGACAACTTAATTCTGTCACAATTTTTCTGATATATTTTATGAATATTATCAGTCATTTTTTTTTTTCTTCAAAACGACTGATCAGAATTGCTTAAAAAAATCGTATTAATGTGTAAAATCCATGTATACACATTTAGAGAAAATTTCATCCCATTTGGAGAGATTTTATTTTTCAACATTTTCCGCCCAGCCAAATCGTATGGGGTTTTTAGAAACTTTGAGATGATGATTCTCAAAATCGGTCCGACCGATTCATCCCAAAAACTATACAGTTCTAAGTTGGATGAGTTTTCGTGTACAAAAAAAGTTTCATGTTGATCAGTCAACCCTTGCGACCTGTGGAGTGCTTAAAAGAAAAAAAAAAAAAAACACACACAGACAAAGCCCTATAAGAGTGGGATGGAGACTTCGCTACGCTCATCAATAAATCATCCGAGTTGTCATGTTGTTTAAATGAATACTGTAGTCACAATTGCGATATTTGGCGGCTTGAATAGATTTGTCCATATCATAAAATACATTGGCTACTGAAAATATTTGTATTCTTTCTTTATAAATTAATCTTGTCTTAAAATACCATTTCAGAATGTTTGGCGAGTTATCAAACAATTAAGCAACGACATTTATAGTACATCTATCCGCAATCTTATTGTTCGTATCATATATATATATATATATATATATATAGATATATATATATATATAAATATATATATATATATATATATATATATATATATATATATATATATTCATATATATATATATATATATATATATATATATATATATATATATATATATATGAATATATATATATATATATATATATATATATATATATATATATATATATATATATACATATATATATATATATATATATATATATATATATATATATATATATATATATATATATAACCAATCCGAAGATATGTTGATATATTGTTCCAGCTCATCCATCAACGCGGAAACACATAACGCGTTTGCCCAGTTATTATAATAATAAATAATTGATGAGCGTAGCGAAGTCTCCATCCCACTCTTATGGGGCTCTGTCTGTGCGTTTTTTTTTTTTGTTTGTTTGTTTGTTTGTTTTTTTGTTTGTAAGCACTCCACAGGTCGCAAGGGTTGACTGATCAACATGAAACTATTTTTGTACACGAAAACTCATCCAACTTGGAACTATATAGTTTTCGAAATGAATCGGTTGGACCGATTTTGAGAAAAATTATCTCAAAGTTTCTAAAAACCCCATGAGATTTGGCTGGGCGGAAAATGTTGAAAAATGAAATCTCTCCAAACGGAATGAAATTTTCTCTATATGTGTATACATAGATTTTTCACATTTTCACGATTTTGTATGCAATTCCAATCAGCCGTTTCGAAGAAAAAAATAAAATAACTGATAATATTCATCAAATATATCATACAAATTGTGACAGAATTAAGTTGTCGAGATTCACTGCTTTCTAGATTCAAGAGTTCACCAACAATGAAGTATTTTTTATTTGCGTCAAGGTGTGTAGAATACCATAGTCAATGAAGTGGCAAGAGTAGAACTACTTTAACGACTCTTATAGCTTATTCAGATATCAAGGTGTGTAGAATACCAGAGTCGATAAAGTAGCAACGATAGAACTACTTTAAGGACTTTTATATCTTATTCAGATATTTCGCTCATCTCAAAACGCATATTTCGCGTTTGACTAGTAATAAACAATTAATCTTATATGATACTTGTTTTTTCTAACATTATCCTTACACCTAGGGTAGACCCTATAGTGTCCACACATTTCTGAATTAGCTGCACAAAATTCAGGAGCATCTCTCTCGCACAATGATACTCTATAAGTGTATACAGCGATGGTGAAGTTAATATGTCCAATTGACAGAACATTTCTCCACACGATTCTCTATACTTGAGTTTTCCTATTATCTGTATTACTTTTTCCTGATACCAATTTTGTTTTTGATGAGTAAATTAGTTGACACTCTGGTTCCTGGATATTAACCCAGCTATGGTGCTTGAACACACTGATGGGAGTGTACCAAGTACCATTCGAAGAAAAAATATAGAGTTTGTATTTTTTCCACTTTTTTTCCATATGCAGATACAAAATGATTCAGTTGGATGAAAAAAAAAGTTCCTGACATTGTTCTCTCAGTTTAGGTGTGATATAAATTGATTTTTTGAAGGCTTTTTTCTTTGTTATATGAGCATCTGATAGTGAGAGTTTTTTCTCATGACTCAAATAAGCATTTTTCTCGAAATTTGTTCACTCAATCTTCGAATTTATTACATTAATTATAAAATGAAACTTGTTTTCAATTTTATTTTTCTCAGTGAGAATCTGCTCCACTATCACATCCAAAATCCACTCGGCTTCAATACAAGAAAAAATATATTTCCATCTCAATTTTAACTATTCCAATTCTAGGTGAAGGTTTGCACTAGTGTCATCAAATATGAGTTCCAATTGGATTACGTGTGAAGTTTATGGTTCGAGGAGGGATTCTGTTGTTACATAGGAGACTAAATACTTATTAAAAAAAAAAATATATATATATATATAAATACGAGAAGCATCTGACTCATTTCATCCGAATAATAATGAGATGAATCATTAGATGAGCGTAGCGAAGTCTCCATATCTTACTCTTATAGGGTTTTGTCCGTGTTTTTTTTTTTTTATGTAAGCACTCTACAGGTCGCAGGATTTGACTGATCGACATGAAACTTTTTTTGTGCACGCAAACTCATCCAACTTGGGACTGTATAGTTTTTGGAATGAATATGACCACCTCAAGCTCAGGTGCTGGTTAAGATACGTCGATGATACATTCGTGATTTGGCCGCACGGCAGAACAGAACTGGATTCGTTTTTGAAACATCTTAATGGTCAACACAATTTCATCAAATTCACTATGGAAATAGAAGTGAATAACGAACTCGCATTCCTGAACGTCCTAGTCGAGAGGAAGGATATAGGCAAACTAGGCCACACTATCTACAGGAAACCCACTCATATACCAACAGATACCTCAATGCCGCCTTCCATCACCACCCCACGCAACTTCAATCCGTAGTTAACACCCTCACCACTCGTTCCTGAAGAATTGCTGACGCAGACCACGGCCGAGCGGAATACCTGTCACTCAGGAATGCTCTCCTACAGAATGGATACTCCAACAGAACCATAGTGGAGGCATGGAACCGCGAGATCAACGCAGATCCGAGAACTGAGAAGGAGGATCCGACTTCTCTAGCAATTTAAACGTACATACAGGGTACTACTGACATAATCTGCAGAATGCTTGCCTCCAACAACATACAAACTATTTTCAACACCCAGAGGAAAATGAGTGCGACACTTCGTAGTGTCACATACAAGATCGTGCTTGATCCCAAGATCCGTACAAGATCCCTCATGGTCAATGTCACAGAACCTACATTGGTCAAACAGGACGAGAAATGTCATTCCAGGAACAGGAGCATGAGGGTAACGTGAGACATGGCGCACTGGAGTCCGCTCAGGCTCAACATTCGAAAACAGGGGAACATACGATCAACTTCTATGGTATGAAGCTCCTCGCCACTGTCGACAGATTTCACCCCCGTATAATCAGAGAGGCTATCGAAATAGAAAGACATCAACATAACCTTAACGAACGTAACGACAGCCAGCGCCTTCACAAAGCCTGGAAACCGATCATGACAAGTCTCCGAGTGAGAGCTGTTGATCCCGATCACTTCATTCTACAATCAATGACAAGAAGTGTCAGAGTGGAAAAAAAAGAAAGTCACTGAAGTCGGAAAACAACAGTCGATCCAACAACTGAGATTTTTCGGAGTCAACCCTCTTATAAGTGATAACAATGACATCTCTGCCGCTTTCACAAAGGAAGTATTACCGTTCAGCAAAATTGACAGAAGAAGAAAAAAATACAATAATTCTACACAAAACAGCACTGGAACAAAGACTTCAACGCGTCATCACGAGTGTAATGTCCCTTGCTTCACGTCCGATGGTAAATGCGCTTGTGCATCCTTACGCTGTACTAGACCAAAGACTGCGGTATGCAGCATTACTAGTCGGTTCGATAACCTGATGATGGGGAGTATATAATCTTCACGAAACGTCGCGAAAGTATAGCGAATCAAGTAAGTGGAAAAACCGTACAAACTATAAACACACATATATATATATATATATATATATATATATATATATATATATATATATATATATGACATGATTGTTGGGACAATGTTCGCTGTACAGTCGATGAGAAGTATAATATTCATGTTTGTTTCAAACAACAGACGCGATTCCACACTTTGCTTTGCTTACATGGCTTCAGACATGATAATATTGACAGTTCAACAATGTCGCTTGGGCAGCTATAAATAGTGTTGTAGAGTTGTGTTTGTCATGCAGTTGGTACCACGAGGCACTCGAGATGAAGTGGACTCTACTGATCCTGGTGGTGTGCGGAGTAACTTTCCTGCGAGCAACAGAGGTAAGCAGTGCTTCCATTGCACGAGCTCCACATCGAGCTCATGCGATGAGCGTAGCGTAGACTCCATCCCACTCTTATAGAGCTTCGTCTGTTTTCTCAAGCACTGCACAGGTCGCATGGTTCGACTGATCAATAGGAAACTCTTTCTGTAGAGGGAAAACTCATACAACTCGGAACTGTATAGTTTCTCGAATGAATCGGTTGGACCGATTTTGAGATATATCGCCTCAAAGTTTCTAAAAACCTCATAACAATAAGCTGGGCAAGAAAATTTGAGAAAATTTATTCTTCAAAAAAGCAAATCCCCTTGCATGTGTAGCCTACACATGAATAATACACATTATTATCCCTGAATACACTTAATAATATATGAATGAATATCACAGATTATTATTCCTCAATACACATAATGATAAAATATGAATGAATAATACACATTATTATCCCTGAATACGAAAAATAATATATAAATGAATAATACACACTATTATCCCTAAATACACATTATTATCCCCAAATACACATATCAATATATGGATGAATAATACACATTATTATCCCTAAATATGGAAAATAATATATTAATGAATAATACAGATTATTATCCCTAAATAAACATAATTTTTTTTTTTTTTTTTTTTATTGATTCCAAATAAAAACGTTACAACAATAAAGGGTATTCTTGTGAGGTTCCACGAAACCTTCATGGGGTTTATCTGTGGAGATATATAATAACAATTCACTTAAATATAATGCAATGAAAAAATAAAGTACATTCCTGATGATAAAATATAATAACAATACAATGAAGCACATTGACGAGAACGTGTAAGAATGAACAAAATAGGATGAATCAACAAAATTATATTCGAATTGCAGTTGCAGTGAGTGGAGAAAAATGCAAACAACATAGGAAGAGAGAACTCGAGGAAGTGAAAAAAATACCCAATTATACAATAACACATAGTAGAAATAAACAATTCATATGACACATTCACGAGTTTAAAAGTATAAAGACAAATATAAGCCGGTTGAATTAGGTCAAATAGTAACAAGAAATGAGAGAAACTTATTTTGATAACAATGATGAAGATAGACTAATAAAAATATACAATTATCAGATTATTTTAAATTGATAATTCAATCAATGTAGCCATTTACATATGTATAATAATGCAAGAGCAACTTGTCAAGTCGAAAGAAAATCAGTATAACGAAATGAACCTGAATAAACCTTATATTGAACATTTGAAGTTGAGATATTGCTCATACCATAATCGAAAGTAACCATTTTTTGACACATACTTTTAGCTCGTTATAATTGTTGACATTTTTCAAATTAATGGGAAGTTGATTGAGGTTGAATGGGACTAAGAATTCCAATAATATATGGATGAATAATACACATTATTATCCCTGAATACACATAATAATATATGAATGAATAATACACATTATTATCTCACATAATAATCCCTCGATCGAAGCTATTAAGAACCCAATCAAATTCAAGCAACAGGTGACACATAGTAATTGAAAACGATTAGAATGAAGCCTTCTGTATCATCATAGGAATTGATCAGGAAATAAGATGGCAGTGACGTTATTGTTTGGATCTGAAGGTGGATATTATATATAATAACCAATTCAAAGATGAGTTGATATGTTCTAGCTCATCCATCAACGCGGCAACACCTAACGCGTTTTCCTAGTGACCTAATTATCAGCTCCAAGTTAATAAATTGTCTTCCACATTCGGAACTCCATCATCGTCATGACAGACGTTCAATTCTCATAGACCTGCAGATACAAACTGAAAAAATCTGACGTTTCAGCTCTGATATTGTTACGACTACGTTCTTAACTATGCCATGGGGATGTAGAGTGAGAGGGTAGTCATGAGGGATTTTGAGGTTACAGATGAACTAGGTTGTTAGACCTTTGAACATTGGTTTATTGAAAGATAATTTTGACTATAAATGCCGAAAGAGGTTATGCACTAATTTACCCGAATCTAAGAGAGGGTGGAACAAGAATGCCTGGGCTGGTTACTCCCCTTTCAATATAGGTTATTCAATTATACGTAACAACAGAACGGCGTGGCGAGTCTCGTGGAGTGGTACCCAGGCGAGATGCGAACCCGGGACTCGGGCATCTTCCCTTCTTCTTCCCGGCCGCGTCCTGATGAGCTCCACTCCCGGAACACGTCCGTCCCTGTCGATAGTTGATTCCAGAGAGCCTATATTGAAAGGGGGAGTAACCAGCCCAGGCACTCGTGTTCCACTTTCTCTTAGATTCAGGTTAATCAGTGCATAACCTCTTTCGGCCTTTATAGTCAAAATTATCTTTCAATAAACCAATGTTCAAAGGTCTAACAACCTAGTTTATCTGAACCTTAAAATCCCTCACGACTACCCTCTCACTATACATCCCCATGGTACAGGTAAAAACGTAGTAGTCGTCACAATATCTCATTTCTCACATTCGTCCGATTCTACATCAGTTCTGTTACCACATCTCGATCATTCTGGTTGATGTTTTGAATGACTGACTTGACAAATCTGACTGTCAACAAGTCGCCTGATATTCCAATGTTATGTTACAGCTGAAAGTGGGATTGGAAGAAGAGTTGGTGAGCGGCTCGAATGTAACCGCTGTTGAAGAAGAACTGATTCAACTCGGGGCTCAACAAGATCCGGTCCTCCCACCAGAATGCAATAGCTATACAGAGCATGATCTGAACCCTTACAAAGATGCCGAAGAGGGAAGGGACAAACATGGCGGACATAGTGACAAAAAACATGACGCAGGAAATATAAGAAAACATGGTGAACATGGTGGAGGAGAGCATGGCGGAAAGGAAAGAGAGACACATGGCAGAAATGGTGAAGAAAATCATAGCACAGAGACAAAAGGCGAGCATAGTGGAGAGGAGAAAGTCGGACATAGCGGAGAGGGAAAAGGAAGACATAGCGGAAAGGGAAAAGGAAGACATAGTGGAGAGGGGAAAGTCGGACATAGCGGAGAGGGAGAAGGAAGACATAGCGGAAAGGGAAAAGGAAGATATAGTGGTAAGGGAGAAGGAAGACATAGCGGAGAGGGAGAAGGAAGACATAGCGGAAAGGGAGAAGTCGGACAAAGTGGAGAGGGAGGAGGAAGACATAGCGGAAAGGGAAAAGGAAGACATAGCGGAAAGGGAGAAGTCGGACAAAGCGGAGAGGGAAAACGAAGACATAGCGGAGAGGGAAAAGGAAGACATAGCGGAAAGGGAAAAGGAAGACATAGCGGAAAGGGAAAAGGAAGACATAGCGGAAAGGGAGAAGTCGGACAAAGCGGAGAGGGAAAACGAAGACATAGCGGAGAGGGAAAAGGAAGACATAGCGGAAAGGGAAAAGGAAGACATAGCGGAAAGGGAAAAGGAAGACATAGCGGAAAGGGAGAAGTCGGACAAAGCGGAGAGGGAAAACGAAGACATAGCGGAGAGGGAAAAGGAAGACATAGCGGAAAGGGAAAAGGAAGACATAGCGGAAAGGGAAAAGGAAGACATATCGGAAAGGGAGAAGTCGGACAAAGCGGAGAGGGAAAACGAAGACATAGCGGAGAGGGAAAAGGAAGACATAGCGGAAAGGGAAAAGGAAGACATAGCGGAAAGGGAAAAGGAAGACATAGCGGAAAGGGAGAAGTCGGACAAAGCGGAGAGGGAAAAGGAAGACACAGCGGGGAGGGAAAAGGAAGACATAGCGGAAAGGGAAGAGGAATACATAGCGGAAAGGGAAAAGTCGGACAAAGCGGAGAGGGAAAAAGAAGACATAGCGGAAAGGGAAGAGGAAGACATAGCGGAGAGGGAAAAGGAAGACAAAGCGGAGAGGGAAAAGTCGGACAAAGCGGAGAGGGGAAAGGAAGACATAGCGGAAAGGGAAGAGGAAGACATAGCGGAGAGGGAAAAGGAAGACATAGCGGAAAGGGAAAAGGAAGACATAGCGGAAAGGGAAAAGGAAGACAAAGCGGAGAGGGAAGAGGAAGACATAGCGGAGAGGGAGAAGGAAGACATAGCGGAAAAGGAGAAGGAAGACATAGGGGAGAAAGAAGAGGAAAACATAGCTCCAAGAGAGGAGGGGGACATAGCGCAGAGATAAGAGGAAAACACAGCGGCCAGAAAAATGGAAATAATAAGTTTCACGGAAAGAATGGAAGCAGTGAAGAGAGAAACAGTAAACATACCGGACAGAGGAGAGGGAATAACAGATTACACGGAAAGAATAGAGGCAATGAGGAGAGAAACAGAAAACATACCGGACAGAAAAAAGGGAATAACAGATTACACGGGAAGAATAGAGGCAATGAGGAGAGAAAAGGTCATCTGAAGTCCTTCAGGAAACCGGGAAAACATGACGAGATAACGTATCAAGGGAGAGGTCAAGGACACTCAGCCAGATATCCGAGTGGATCAGGACGACATCCTTGTCTCAAGCACTATCCCTCTCGTGGACTCGGGTGGCCCCATGGATCCGGGGAGTCTGGTGAATCCGGGGAGTCTGGCGAATCCGGGGAGTTTGGCGAATCCGGGGAGTCTGGCGAATCCGGGGAGTCTCATGAATTGTTGGAGCCTACTGAATCGTCGGTAATTAACAGAGTTCACCGGTTGGGTTCTCACCACGGAAGATATGTGGGGTGACTCTGCAACAACAATTGACTTGAAATATATTGGAGCTTCCATTAATGCATACATAGAATAATATGAATATAAATATACATAGAATCACATAGATATAAATAAACATATGATTTTACAAATTTGAATACGAATATATATATATATATATATATATATATATATATATATATATATATATATATATATATATATACATATATATATATATATATATATATATATAAATATATATATATATATATATATATATATATATATATACATATATATATGTATATATATATATATATATATATATATATATATATATATATATATATATATAAATATATATAAATATATATATATATATATATATATATATATATATATATATATATATATATATATATATATATATACGCAGTTTTCAAGGGGGATCTTGTCTTTGACATTCCTAAGTATATTTGAAAACTGAAAACTGAAAACTTAAAAACTTGAAAACTGCGGGATCTATGAGATTCCTTGTGGTGAATGTGCTCAAACATACGTAGGAGAGACCGGGAGAAAAATTTCGATTAGAAGGGGGGAACATGAACGAGATGTTAAGTGGCTGATCCCTACGTCTTCCTTGGCTCAACATAAAGTAAAGCATGGTCAAGCAATTGATTTTGAAGGAACTAAGGTGTTGTCAACACGTCAAGAGAAATGTCTGCAGAGAAAAATAGGAGAAGCCATCGAGTTGGAGAAACGACCTATGAATCTAAACAGCAGAGATGATAGCTCCAAACTACCACCAGCATGGAAACCCGTCCTAGCGTCACACAGAGTCCAGGGAAAGGAACCGTCCGTAGAAGCGAGGAATCGTGCGCGTTTTCCAAGACCGAAAATAGATAGGAGAAGAAAAAAAGAAATTCAAGTCGAACCTAGTCCTAGAGTTTCACCACCTATGACTAGGAGTAAAACGACAAAGAAACATTCTCCATAAATATGTTGAAGATTAGACAGATTCTACATTTTATTTCTACTTTCTTTTTCTTTTTCTTTTATATATATTTTTAAAGGATTATTATTCATTTTCATTTCTTTCATTCTGTTTTCTAGATTTGAATATTTGTTTCTGATGCTGAATGTGATTCTGTGTTTCCTAATTTGAAGATTTTGTTCTCTTATTATTTTTTAGTAAGCTCTGTTTTTTCATAAGCTTATTTGAGCGGTTAGTGCACTGCCATTCTGAAACATGGTTTCATTGTTCGGTGTTTAAATCAATTATTTTTCAGTATTATATAATTGTACCTGTCAACAGGATGCGTGAGAACACATTGAAACGTTGGGTTTTTAATAAATTAAAAAACTTCACTTGATATTACCGGAATCAAATTTTATCATCATTTATATATATATATATATATATTTACACATATAAAAATACATATATATATATATATATATATATATATATATATATATATATATATATATACATATATATATATATATATATATATATATATATATATATATATATATATATATATATATATATATATATATATATATATATATATAAATACACATATATCAATATAGATGTAAATTTGAATATATATATA
>CAXFZR010000332.1:0-15000 GCA_964007535.1 Brachyptera risi
CGACGCTCTCGCGGCACCCACTTGTCCACGAGACCATTGGCGGCCATGATGAACGTCGGACCCGCAACAAACCTACGGAAACAAACGTTCGATTGAATCACAGTGCCTTACGTGCAGTTAACAATTAGGGTGACCATCCGTCCTAGCAAACTGGGATTGTCCTGGATTTCCATCTTTCGTCCCGGTGTCCCGAAAAGTTATTTCGGGACACGTATTTGTCCCGGTTTTGGTAGAAGAAGAAAATCCCAATCATTGGATGAATAATTTGCGTAAAATGGGGAATTTTGTTTCTTGTGCCGCAAATAAATGTATTTCAACATAGCTGTACGAATACAATACCAGGAAAAGTTTCAACTTTGTTTCATTCCCTTTACATTTCATCGCGCGAGGGCAGCAGGTTATATGATTGTCAGAAAAATCCTAGTCGCCAAAGTAACTATAGAGACCACTCCTCCTACCCCTCATAGTTGACATGTCAGGACCTGTGACACACCACCTATGCCTATACATATACATACTATACCTATACAATCTGAAACCAATCCAAACTCACTCACTACAATGTATAGGAAACACATTTTCCAAAAATTTCCTGCGGGGCACAATGAGGGGGGACCTTTCCCCCCTCATTGTGCCCCGCAGGTCAACGGCTCCGTGGTATGCTCTCTTCCAGAGGTATAACTAGGAATTCTGGGCCCTGGGGCAAAGAACTCACATGGCCATTCTTTCCCCCCCAAAAAATATAGGCCTATATCAATTCAAATGATGAAATGTCGACATCATTCAACATGCAACCTCCAATTCCATGTTTTCCAATTTACTATTGGAGACGATTAAAATACACTCAAAATTAGGATTAAAATACATTCACAATTATGTCACTATATGAAAGAAAATGGTTATTGAAGATGAAGATTGAATGACACTTATTCTTGAGAGAAAAAATAGTTGACTTTTCACCAAAATGTTGTTTTTCAATATTTCAAGTGCTGTAAGTTACAGTAACTTGCAAGTAACTTGCATTGTTGAACGCAACTATATTTTCAGTTCTATGAGCTGCTACTTAAGATGCCCCATCCCCCCTCTCAGGCCATTATTCATCTGTTGCTCCAATGAATCGAATCATGATTATTATCATGATAATTATGATGATGATTATTGATCATGATTAGATGAGTCAGTTATTCGTTGAGTAATTTCAGATAATATTACCAAGTATTTTTTTCAGTTATTTAAATACGTTCAGCATTTTTCGTTAATCGTTGAGATGTATTTCTGATTTTCTGATGATATATATATTTTTTAGTCTCGTCTTTTTATTTCTTAATTTTGGTCACCCTATGAACAATAGATTGTAGTCATCAGTAGAGTGCACCGTTAAGCCCAATATGAATACAAATGAATACAAGTGCGTCGGTCCCAGCGCCTACCATAGAGTGCCGATGATGTTGAAGGAATAGTAGAACTTGGACTTCTCCGGATAATGCTTGAGCGTGAAGACGGTTGAGTAGACAAACATCCACCACGCGATGATCCTGAGCGAGATGAGGCCGTAACCGGGAGGAGACTCGTACAGGTAGAGGACCAGGCCCGGATCAAAGTACTGGAAGAGAACGGTTCATTGTCGTTATTAAAGTCCACTAAATTGTAAAACAAAAACCACAAACACAAAAAAATCACTAAGAAAATGAGATTCCGCTAAATCGACTCTCTTAGACTTTTAATAATGTTTGTATTATTCAATGTTATAAAATTGTTTGTAACTATATATGGTAAACCCTCGTTAATCCAAAAAGCACGGGACCCAACAAAAATGATTTCAATTTTAAAAAATTTGGATCAAACAAAAAACTCCTTTTTCACGAAAATCATCGTACTTCCTGGTTAGAATAATTTGTAGCAATTTCGTATTGCGCGCGAGAGAAAGCCATGACACACGTGCGAGACGAACCGCTTCCATTGGCTCTCGGCCGTCCCGAGTGACAGACTCAAAGCAGCAAACAGCTGAGCTGCCTTCGGCATATTGCTACGCGTAAAATAAAAAGTATAGAAATTGGAAAATAATGATCAATTCAAGGAATTCACTCAAACGATTTCGAATTATCCAATCCAAAATCAGTGGTGAAGTAATTGGAGGGTCAAAATATTAGTTTGAATTACGGATTAGCTGGAATTCGGATCAATCATGTTGATTACCATCGAAATGCCTATACCTTCAGCCGGAGAACGACTTGAAGAAGCCGCAGGCGTTCGTATGTCAAACCGCAAACTCTCACGGCCGTAGTTTTTGAGATATCAATATGATTGTTTTTGCATTCTGTTAATAATTGAAAAACAAAGGTTACCGCATTTGCAGAATTTCGAACAAAAAATGTATAATTTTTCAAATTCTTTAAATGGAAAATGAAAAAATTTCTAGTTTGCGAAAACCTAGATACATATTTTTGAATACCGAAAAAATATATAAAGTATGAAATATATCAAAAGTGTGAGCTTGGGAATTAATAATTTCATGTGAATATGAGTTTGGCGGGCCAGTCTACGGGTTGCGCCTAGCACATGATGCATGTTAAACTCGAGTCTGAAGCGAGCGAACCACGAGTCCGCATAGAGCGCCTGCGTCCTCTCAAGTTTGAAATGTGTCAAATTCTGGATTGACGAAGGTTTACTGTACATATCAATAATATGATTCAGTGGTGAAATGATGTACGGCCAACTCGGTGGACGTAGTTTGGACTCACCATGGTTTCGTACCAGAACAGACACAGGTAGGTGATGACGTAGATACACATGAACACCGTCAGCTTGATTGAGGAGGCAAGACGCAGCCTGCCACGCGTCACTGTGTAGCCTTTTGCCAGCAGCAACATCAGGAGCAGGTAGATGATCTCGCTCGTAGATTCCAGCAGGCGACCTGTCGCATGACAACGTAAACACGTTTATGCAACGTTTATATATCTCTGTGTGTACGACAACTGTATGTATTTAACTATTTATGTATCCTTCTGTATTTTGTTGTATTTTTTGTGTATTTTATTCTGTTTCTGAAATTTATGTGAATTATCTTTTAAACTGGTTGAATCATAAATGTGAGAACGGCCCTGCCGAATTTTGCCAGCAATAAAGATCCTATAATAATAATAATAATAATAATACATGCCCGTCATTATATTATGGCATCATATGATATATTATTCGATGAGCGTAGGAAAGATTTCCATTACAAATAAAGAAAAAAATTGGGCTTCGTTTTTATGCTTTTTTTTTAAATTCTCTCTGCGGCATATAGGTAGGTACGGTTCAGGAAAGAAAAAACAATCTATTAAAACTTTCTTCACACGTTGATGTCACACCAGAATAAGTTGGGATTGTTTTCCAGAAAAATTGATCGAACGACCAAAAAAAAAATCAGGAAGTTTGGAAAATCTCCATAAGAATAACCTGGATGGAAAATACTTGGAATATAAACATTTTTCAAAAGCTGTAAAATTTTCACTGAATTACAACAATTGGATGAGAAATAATAAAGGAATCGCAATAAAAGTATACATTTTATTGAATATTGGGATCAATTGGTTTCGTAAATCGTATATGCGACAGCTTGCACTATAAATATCAAAATCAACAAGTTTCAGGTATGGCTTTTGAACTTTTGAAGTGATCCAAAGTCTGTAGATGTGGATTGAGCCGAAGAATGTTTTTCATTCCAGATTCATATACTTCTAAGTTCATCTCGCAACGCATGTCCCTCGTTTTCCTAGTAATATTATATAGGCAGCCTGTCGCACGGCAACATATACATGAGTGTCATTAGAGACATGTAAAAATAGCAATTGCTATAAAAGCAACAATATATGAAGGTTTTTAGAAGCATATTTTTCTCACATTTCTTTATGTTTGTATGCATTTAATGTTGTACGATCATGTTTTTGAAAAGGCGACAAGGCGCTACAAAAATCTGATTCCACTATGTTTCAACGTATTGGCGATAAAGAAGCTAAATTTGAAATAAAAGCATTATAAATACCATAAAGTTGGGTGACTTTGTCCTTTTGTTGGAAAAAGTTTCAAACTGCTACAAATGAAAAAGTTTTAATTTTTTCGTAACCATTCGTACCATTTTTGGTATCTCAATAGATACATATCAAAATCCAAATACGTATCAAAATAGATACAATAAAATTAGAACTTTCTCATTTGTAGCAGTTTGAAAATTCCTCCAACAAAAGGACAAAGTCACACTAGGACCCCTATTCCTGAGATAAATGAGATGTGAGAAAAATAAAAATGAGTGAGAAAACGATTATCTCACTTAAAATGGCCGATTGGTAATGGTGAATCGGCCATTTTAAGTGAGATAATCGTTTTCTCACTCACTTTTATTTTTCTCACATTTCATTTATCTCAGGAATAGGGGTCCAGTGGGTCAAAGTCACCCCACTTTATGGTACCATTCTCTGCAGAATATGACAAGTGGGAAGTAAACGGGTGGAGTCTAAAGCCAAAGTGGATCTGCAAATGCAGGCGGCAGATGAGGCGTCGGTTCAACCTGGGGTGGAAACCATTTTACTAAAACTATCAATTTGAGTGTTCCACTCCTATGCCTATTGACGTCATTTTGTCAAGATATGAAATGAAACGTTTTGAAATGCATCATAACGCATATATACGCCAGCGGCCGTCAAGTGGTTAAAATTGCCCTCGTATTTTTTGTATCCCGTGTCTCATCCTCATCTCCAATCCCCAAAAGCAACGAGTTTGTTAAACGTTTCCGACGTCACTGAGAAAACACATCGTGGCCGTTTTGCTCACCGAAGTTCTTTGTTCCGGGATATCCGGTGCCGTTGATTGCGTACCGGATGAACGAGATGCTCTGGAACAAGATCCCTATCTCCTGGAACACGACCGAGTAGACAAACATCTTGTACGTCGAGTGTAACAGCTGGCGAGACTTCAGCTCCACTGGAATGAGAGCGAGAACGTTATCAATACCGAACCTCATGGTAATGTCACCATTCAGCAACATGGCTATATATATCAAAATCATTGATTTTTTTTCAATTCAAAACTTATTTCATTCTTATCTTCTAAAAACTAAAAATTTCTCATAATTTTTTGATACAATATGATAAGATAAGAAGTGGGCTGAAACTTTGATAATATCAAATTAAATACCCGAGATGACGGAATTATAGTTATAGAATAGATGATAAAATTCATAGCATATTAATGACATTAGATAGGTATAGGCCTACAGTCAAATTACAGTCAATATTCAATTTTCTTACTTTGAATTTCTCACTCTTGAATCATATTGGGTTCAACGACGCACTCTTCTGATGACCAAGATCTGTTGGTGTCGGTGGATGATGAATGAGATGATGGGATGATGAGATGAGAGGTTATTTTATTAGGTGTTTTTTGGATGTGGGAAAGAGTCGGTTGTGGCCTGTTGATAAGGAACCATCCTAGTATTGACCTGAACGACAGAGGGAAACCACAGAAAAACCCTGTCAGGATTGTTCACCATGGCGGAAATCGAACCGTGGTCTCCTGAATGATGGTTCAGTGTGTTAACCACTCGGCCATGCGTCTCAGTCATGGAATAGTCTTCACGTCAATACGTAAATAGTGCTTACATCATCAGTTAAATCATCACACATTCTCCTCAACAATCTCTTCAAGGCTTCGTCAATCAACTTTGAATCATATTCTGATCATTTTACTCATCAATCATCACCACTTTTATAAGAACCGATCAAGTTTTTGATTTATTATCATAATTGTTACCTATGGTTACATATGGTTACCATGATTATGATGAAGTATGTTGGCATCACAACATGATGTCAATACGATACAACGCAGTACGCGATGTGGGATTAGCAATCTTACTGGTAATAAGTGAGGTTATGGTCACTTCATAACATGGTGTCAATACGATACAACACAGTACGCGATGTGGGATTAGCAATCTTCCTGGTAATAAGTGAGGTTATGGTTACTTCATAACATGGTGTCAATACGATACAACGCAGTACGCGATGTGGGATTAGCAATCTTACTGGTAATAAGTGAGGTTATGGTTACTTCATAACATGGTGTCAATACGATACAACGCAGTACGCGATGTGGGATTAGCAATCTTACTGGTAATAAGTGAGGTTATGGTCACTTCATAACATGGTGTCAATACGATACAACACAGTACGCGATGTGGGATTAGCAATCTTACTGATAATAAGTGAGGTTATGGTTACTTCATAACATGGTGTCAATACGATACAACACAGTACGCGATGTGAGATTAGCAATCTTACTGGTAATAAGTGAGGTTATGGTTACCTGTGCACATGACGATGGCTACGATCATCAACAGGTAGATCAGCGACATGCCCATCAAGATCGGAAGGATATCTGAAACAAGCCGAGACGAACCGCATGTTGAGGGTTGCGTTGGTTTGCCGGCCCGTTACGGATACTACATAGAGTGATCGTGAGCTCGAAGTGTAATAATGCGGTGAGAGCTACTATTTCACGCAGTCTCCACCCCCATTACGTCACAAATCATAACATCCAATCAACAAGACTGTTAGAACTAGTGAAATTCAAATATCCAATCGATGTATCTTGAAATGACTACAAATGATATGATCCAACTGGCCTAGTCGTCAATTGGTTTCATAAATTATCAATGCTCAATGTTCATAAGGAATTTACTCCATATGGATGAATACGAATGAATACAAATAAATAATGCTGGCAAGACGTTAGTTGTTGATGACCATGAGGGAATTTACTCCAAATGAATTGATAGGAATGAATACGAATGAATAATGCTGACTAGACTCTAGCTGATGAAGACTATGTGGGAAATTACTCTGAAAGGATGAATACGAATGAATACGAACGAATAACGCTGACTAGACATTAGTTGTTGAAGACCATAAGAGAATTCAGTCTGAGTGAATGAATACGAATGAATACGAATGAATAATGATGACGAGAGGTTAGTTGTTGACTCACAGAACTCGTCTGCGGAGAAGTGTTCGCGCCAGTAGTCGCCCGGCGCTCCGTTGGTCATCAGGAACTTGTACTTCAGGCTCATGCCCTGACAAACAGACAAACAGATGGATAAACATACAGACAGTCAAACAAACAGACATAAGTAAACATGAGTCAGCATAATGACTAATTAGATGAACGTAGCAAAGGTTTCCATTCCATATACCGAAACAAATTGAGCCTCGTTTTTGGTAATTTTTTTTTGTAATTTTGTACACGGCATACAGGTCACACAAAAAATTAATCGACTTGAAACTTTTTCTGAATAATTTTGTCACACCACAATAGGTTGAGATTGTTTTCCGGAAAAATCATTTGGATGATTTTTCGGAAGAAAATCAGGAAGCTTGGAAAATCCCCGTAACATTAACCCGAAGTGAAAATACTTGGAGATCAAAAACTTTTTGAAAGTTTGGTGATATACTCAAGGTAAGCTGCTGATTTCTGAATTAGTATATTTATTCATTTAATCATCAGTCCAAAGGTTTGCACAGAATACAAATATAGGAAATATCAAAACTTGAAACTGGATACGAAAATGAGTACATGTGATCGAGATGAGGGGCATATCAGACTTGGTTCGACCCCCGCTACCGTCCATCTTTGCAGGGGTTGTTCGTGGTTTCCCTCTGTAGTCTAGGCTAATGATGGGATGGTTCCCACAATACAGGCCACGACCGCTTCCTTCCCACTACTATTCCCATACCCATAATACCTTCATCTCATCATCCCATCATCTCATTAAGCATTCATCCGACGCCAATAGATTCTAGTTATCATCATAGTGCGTCGTTAAAACCCAATATAAAAAATAAATGAATAAATAAAAATGAGTAGACAGAAAGATATGATTGAAAAAGACAGATGATCTACGTATGATGATGAAATGAAATGAGCGAGTTCTACATAATCAATATTTACCATATACACTAGGCAAACGCGTTATGTGTTGCCGCGTTGACATATCAACTTATTTCTTTGGATTGGTTATTATATATAAACACCTTGAGATCCAAACCATTAAGTCACTGCCATCCTATTTCCTAATCAATTTCTATGATAACAAAGAAGGCTTCATTTTAATAATTTACTATTAATTGTTGATATCTGTTGCTTGGATTTAATTGGTATCTTAATAGCTTTGAGTGATTCACAAAAATTAAATCATATATTTTTTTACATATAACGGCTGATCTGATTTGAATGAAAGTTCGGAATAATGTGTATAATCATTATATTGATATTCCCTGAGAATTTGAATTCTCTCGGATGAAATATTTTCAACGAATTTTTTCCTCTGGGTTATTCTGATGGGATTTTTGAAAACTTTGAAATGAGATTTCTCAGAAGTGGTTCAACCGATTGCGCCTCAAAACTATACAGTATCGAATTAGATGAGGACACTAGTGTATGCCAAGTTTCAACTGATTTTAAATTTTCGTTTGACCTGTGGAGTGCGAAAAAAAAAAGGCACTTTTCTTTCAGGCGAGGTGAAATTGAGTCTTCGCTTGGCTCATCCAATAAACACAAGTTTGGTTTCCGTGCTCCCCTGCATACAGACCTTGGTAGAATTACAGTTGGAGACGGCGATGAACCACCACCGCTCCCTCGCGCTGCGAAACTTGCGCACGTTGTGACACACGTAGACCTGTCTCTGTCCGTTCTCGTCGCTACGGTTACGCAGCTCGCAGCCCGAGTAGTAGTTCTGTAGAGTCGTCAGGTGTACCACCTGGTTCTTGCCGACGTTCAGTACAGCCTCCTTCTCTTCGCAGGTCTGAAAACATCGAAACAACAAATGTGAGACAATCTGACATCGATGTCAGACTGGCCCATTACCTTAAGCCTGTATTACACGGGGAATGAATAGCCCGAATGAGTTAGTTGCAATTGATGCACGCAAGCGCAGATGACTCACCTCCATTCGGCTGTTTGAATAGAGTTCAATTGACGCAATTGGAAATAGTTCTATATTCTCGGGTTGCATTCACTGAATAGAGCCCACGTGATCCGATTCATCCAATAGAAAACCAAATAGCAAACAGCTGATCTCAATGTCAAAACATTGACGTTTGTCAAATTACATCAACAGTCAATATTGTCATTAGTGACGTTTGAAGTTGAAAATTTCTTTCATTTTTCAGTTTGTGATCGAAATTATTCATGATAATAAAATATAAAAATTAATTCTGGACAATTTTGTCCAAACAATTCGAACAATTCTTGACTATTTTGTGAATCGTGACAAGCAGGCCGTGCCTCAAGAAGGCTGTGAACCATTCAACCAGCCTGGCCATTTGGTTGTGTGTAATAGGTCATTCGGCTGTTTGGAGTGACCTTGAGGAACCGAATGATTGCATTCAATTGCAACCATTCCCCGTGTAATAAGGGCTTTAGAATAAACCACTTGAAATAACGTGCTAGCTCCAAGAGGCTAAGACTTTAATTGGTTAATGTTTACTAAAAAAGCTACCAACAATGACAATATATTGTAATAACAATTTCACGGTCTCTTAGACTGAATAATTTATCACATTTCGAAGCCCACCTCTTAATATTAACCAAGTTTATATGTCTCCAGCTAGGGGGACGTCTATAAACTATGTCACACTTTTTTAGGCAACTTAATTAAACTCCCTCCCATCCACAGTTGGTCACAAACCTATTAACCCCCCCCCCCCTTTTAAATATGTCACAAATTCTCACACCCCCCCTCGAACAAAAAATTGACAATAACAGGCGGCAAAGATACAATAGAGCCATAAAATTACAATAGTCATTTCTTTGTTTGCTTTTTGAGAAGTCAAACTTGATAATTATTTGATATGCATCTGCTGTTTCTAGGGTGGGTATAAATACAAGAATCTATAAGAATGGCGCCAAATACATGGAACAAAAAAATGAGAAAATGGTATGTCACACCGTTCCCCCCCCCCCCCCCCCCCCTCCTTCTAACACCTTGTCACAAATCTTTTTGCAAAAATCATGCAAAAGTCATTCTGGACAATACTATAACTACATCAAACTCTACACATATTTATTTTGAAATCAACTGTGAATTATACTACATACTAGCTACATATCGATCCCCTTCAACCAAAATTTGTCAGTTCACTGTCAAAGAACTTGCAAATACTATTAGTAATCTCCCACCAAAGACACACAAAATAATCATAGGTGACATGAACATTGACATCGCCAGTAATAACCCAAGTGCCGCTCAAAACAATTATATTAACATGCTTCTATCCTTCGGTTTCATATCTTGCATCAACAATCACTTGTCACGTGTTTATGTACGTCCCCTAGCCTATCGCTCACGTAACGATCATCGTACCTTGTTGGACGGATAAACAGCCGGCCATTGACTGTCCGAGTCGTAATACAGAAGGAGGTTCTGCGTTCCGTAGTCCTGCGGCAAAACATAAAACAGCAAGATCACATTACATGGCATATGATAATGATAATGATAACGATTTTTTTATTTTCTCGTTAGATTGTTTGTTTACAACATTGAGCATCGTCAGCATTGTCAGTTTACGTTAAAATATGATATACACGTAAATGGAAAGATATAAATATAGTGGAATATCCCACTTGATACAACAAGACCTACAAACAGTTACACACTCACACTCAAAACAGCAGAGTCACATGGAATCATACGCACACCTCGCTACATTTGAAAAGTTAAATATATATGAATTTTATTCTTCAATTGTCAAAAAATCATTTAGAGAATAAAAACACTTTTGTATCAGATACGAGTTGAGGGCCAACTCAAATTTTGGTCCTAACTGATTTCTGATATTGAGAGGTAATTTATTGAGAAGTTTTATCCCAGTATGCGTGGCATGATGCGTGGAATAGATCATTCCCACACACTCCAGAGTGCATGGGCGGCAAACCAACTCACAGCGTAACATTTTCATGTCAACGTAACATATCGTTGTGATATGTGATGAGATCGCAGTGATTTTACGGATGAGCATATTGTAGTGAAACTGCTTCACACCATTCAGAGAAGTATCTTATAAAATACTGTCGATCCATAATAAACATTCACAATATGTTACGTGTTATTTGTATGTGACGATACGCTGTGAGGTGAAAATCAATGGCCATAATATCGAGTGTTACTGTTACACACAACTGATCTTTCTAACTTTGTTATTATAATATTTGACTCGTCAACATTTCTGACAAATATTGTCTGCATCTTATGACGTATTTGTTGATTTATCATCTTGCACGGCTGAAATGTCATGATCATTCATATCCTGAAATTCTTGAGTTCTCTTTTTGAACAAAAAGATAAAAATAAATATAAGGTAGTTATAAATATAATTATAAATATAAGATAAGAATACAAATTCTTGAACCTTTTTGAACTTTTTTCCCTACTGAGACTGAGGTTGCGATTTGAGCATTTGTTATGTTGGTTATGACCGTTTTCTCATGCGAATACAAGTATGTATGTATGCAAGTCTTTATTTGGTCAATATTTGAATATAAAATATAATATAGAATAGAATAATGAATATACAACGATATGTAATGTTTAGTAAGTTGGTACCTTGTCGTACTCGACGATGTACTCAAACTGGCCTTCGTCCGACAGGAAACAGAATCTTGCGAGGAACGCCCAAGTCTGCGGGAACAGTTCGGACAACACGATGTAACGAAATTATCAAATCAGTTGACAGCCGCTATCCATTGGACCAACGGTCTATGTCGCAACATGCGGACATTGTTGTTGTTCTTACGTGTCGCATAAACTAATCTAAATTAACCCTTCCTAGCTCAAACTAACCTAAATTAATTGACCTGACCATGAAAACCCCTGAATTGATTTAATCTAAACTGAAACCAATCTGAAATTCATTCCCGTTTTGACAAATGGCCACTTTGAAATCAGTTGCCAATTCGATGAATCAGCTTCAATCATTTGTCAATTCAGTTAAATCAACATTTTATCCTCTGAACAATATTAAATTATTATTATTAATAATTAGGAAAACGCGTTATGTGTTTCCGCGTTGATGGATGAGCGAATAAAAAAAAATGAAGTAATTAAATAAATGAAAATCGCATTTTTCAATTTTTTACTCCGAAACGTCACATCCGATTATTGTAAAAGTCCGTAATAATGTGTATTATTATGTTGTTCGAGTTCTGTGAAAATTTGAAAAATTTCGGAAAACATTCACTTTGTCATTTTTTCCGCCTGGCTTATTCATATGGGTTTTTTGAAAACTTCAAAATGATTTATCTCAAGAATTGTTGAACCGATTTTGCCTCAAAACTATACAGCATCAAGTCAGATAGGGGTTCATGTGTGTGCCAAGTTTCATCATGATCTGAATTTCTGTTTGACCTCTAGAGCGCGAACAAAAAAAAAAAAAAAAAAAAAAAAAAAAACACATTCGATTTTTCAAGTACAGTGAAATTGAGTCTTCGCTACGCTCATCCAATAAATGTGAGAAGGAATTAAAATTTGGCACGAAAATAGACAATTGAAGTAGAAGAGAATGGATTCATAATGAAAATTGAAAACCTTACCCCAAACACAACTTTTGAATTACTCTTCTTCATAACTTATCACTATAATATTCACAATTTGTTGACTGAGATATAAACTATAAATTAATCATCAACTTCCAATCATCTAGGTAAGCTGCTTGTTGGCCTGCTATTGGTCTAAATCCCCCGAGAGAAAACATTCCGACCAATAAAAATGCAGCGTTGAACTCACCTCGTGAGAGTTGAGATGTCCTTCCACGTATTTACCGGCGACCACGTCAAGCTTGGCGACTACGAGCAATGCTGCCAACATTCCGAGGAGAGAATGCATCGTGACGACACCGAGTCTAGCGCCACCTTGATGGCATGTCAAACCAGCAGGTATTAATCTTTTTCCTCTTCTTGGTTTATGGACGGTGGATATTTTCCCAGCATCTCATTCATTTCCCTGATAACACGGGCAGTCCCGAGGCGCGCAAAATGCCCAATGTGAGTGACTCAGTACATCCTCAGGAATTCTAGTGTTATTAGGGTTTTTGTACTATCCAAAGCTTGTTGCCGTTGAGTTATCTAAATTGTTTACTATGTCTATTTTTGTGTGATGTCCTATAATAATTATAATAATATTATATAATAATATGATATAATATATAATATATATTATATACTTTCTTCTAAACTATACTATACATTATGTCAAATGTATTGTAGAAAATTAGTTCACAGTTGACTTTTTAATTCTGTTAGTTATTGTTAATAATTATTGTGTAATTACTAATACCGTAATTGATAATTATTTTCCACAATTAAACTATATAAACGCCTGCAGTATTGTAGTAATCTAGTTCACAGTTGATTTGTTGATTCTGATAATTATTCTTGAGTCGATATTTCATCCAATCTCAAGTAAACGGTGGTAAGATCGCCCTTGTGGTGCCCTGTTCTAACGATCTTCCCTTTTATCCGTAGCCTTGTCAGCGAACATTGACTTTGTATCAAGCTTTAATGTTGATTGAAGAATATATATTTCATCTGGTAATTAGTTTGTTTCTTTCACACGAGTAAGAAGATAAGCTTGTGGCGATCAACATTTTGTGTATCAACGTCACTTTTTAAATTTCTTTAACTGCATTTCGAAGAAATATCACTTATATGACATTGTGATGTTCATTTACACCTAACTTACAGTTGAGTCAACAGTTATAGTTAACAGTCAAGTTAACTGTGAAGTTATTTACAGGTAACTAACTACCTCATAAACAAGCTTCAATCTTTTTAATTTCAGTCCATAGAATAATATATCACAGACTGTTCGAAGTATTATTAGCACGTTATTGAAAACTTCATTTCTTCATGATTTCTTGGGGCGATTGACACCATCGAGATTGTAAACAAGTGAATTGTCTTGAACGTAAACAATGACAACAAATCATTGTTATCGATTGCTTCTTAATCATTTGTATTGTTTCATGATGAAAATCTTCGAAATATATTCTAGATATTGTTAAGCAGAAATAAAAAAATTGAAAAATAAATATGTTATAATTCGAAAAATCATACTAAATCAACATCACTAGTTTTGACATCACATTTGGCACAACCCGCACAACATTCCTATACAACACTGAAATAGACAAAAGAACTCGCGGTAATATTGAAATAAACAATCAACTATTAAACCATCAGTTAGCACAATCAATTAAAATTCACTGCACTACCGGTTATCTTTACATTTCAACTAAACATAATTTTATCATGATTATAAATATAAGAAAACTATAAAACCGTCCTGACAGTAAACATTAAAGTACTTTAAGGTTAGGTATTTGTTTATTAATCAATATCGTAACTATGGCAACGTGATATATTAACATGCAAACATGGTAGGCAAGGTGGGGTGTTGTTGGAAACCATTTTACATAATAGCATATATTATGATTGTGGTCTCACAGTTGAGGGGGGGAGGGGGGAGGGGGTGAAATCAATGAGTGTAACAGCCAGCTGGGCTCATATTTAGGGTGAGGGGGAAAAGGGAAAGGGGGACACATATCATTAAGGTTAGTTAGAGGGTACTTACATCACTAGAATTGAAGGTATGTTATATAATTATATACGATGAATTGAATTATAGATCTATGGATAGATAGGCCTACCGGTATATGTTCGATTGGGGTTTGTACAGTCAAGTTATGAATAAAATTGTATTTTAGATCTATGGATATGTATATATTGATTCTAGGTATGTAGTCGACTTCTACATAGATCTATTATTGAAATTATTATCATTATTATTAATTAAAACAGATCTGTATTGTACAATACAGTGTTCGAGTTTCTCTTATCAGCACTTAAGACTAATTATAACTAATATAACTAAGGGCCGGTATTATAAAGAATAGTTGTGTCCAAATAACG
>CAXFZR010000332.1:17500-20000 GCA_964007535.1 Brachyptera risi
ATTGGGTTTTGATGATGCACTATAATCATATTTCAGATCTATTGGCAGCAAATGAATGATTGATGAGATGATGGGATGATGCGATGAAGGTTTTATAGGTAATGGGAAGGATGGTCTGCCTCCCAGGTCACATAAAGCAAGAGTGCGTCAACAGCTCAGCTGCATGCGCCGGTCAATGGATGGTATCGAAATATAAGTGAACATCAATATGTAATGTAACTTTATTGCTGAGAATTCAGAATCACTTTTCAAGTGAATATGTAAATTATTGACAGAACTGTCGTGAGAAAAATCAATACATTAACTTTCCAATAGCGTCGGTTGAGAACCCTCAAAGTTGTTCCAAACAAGATCAATAAAAATGAGTCAACATCATACATGATTCACTGTTTAGGCAATTTGGAATATTGAGAGTTGTTAGATGAGCGTAGCAAAGTCTCCATCCCACTCTTATAGGGCTTTGTCTGTGTGTTTTTTTGTTTGTTTGTTTGTTTGTGGGCACTGCACAGGTCGCAAGGTTTGACTGATCAACATGAAACTTTTTTTGTACGGGCCAACTTTTACAACTTAGAACTGTATAGTTTTTGGAATGAATCGGTCGATTAGATTTTGAGAAATATCATGTCAAAGTTTTTAAAAACCCCATAAGATTAGGCTGGGTGAGAAAATTTGAAAAAATGAAACCTCTCAGAAAAAAATAAAATTTCCTCCGAGTGTTCAAACATAAATGATACACATAACCATCATTTTATAGGCAATTCGAACCAGCCGTTTCGAAGAAAAAAATTCAAATAACTGTTTTTATACATCAAATATATGGAAATGAGCCAAGATTCACTGCTTCCTAGATTCGATATTTGCCCAGGCATTAAATATTCTTTATATTCGTCAAGGTGTGTAGAATACCAGAGAAGATAAAGTAGCAATTGAATGAAGGACAAAGTGTGTAGAATACCAGAGTCGATAAAGTAGTAAATGTAGGACTATTATACCTTATTCAGATATCTCGCTCATCTTACAACGCATATTTCGCGTTTGCCTAGTGTAAATAATACTGTTTGGTTGGTCACGCGGTATATACGTATATAAATAAGGATGGTGAACGGAGATTAGTCGAAGGAATTAAATGGATAAACATAAAACACACGGGTTAAGATTAACTGTTCTTTACTCTGGTCCCAAGTCAAATAACAGGAATAATTGGTTCTTAGGGGACATTCATAAATGATGTCACACTTTTTTGGGCCACTTTGAACCCCCCCTCCCTCCCATGTCACAGTTGATCACAAAACCTATTACCCACCCCCCTTTAAATACGTCACAAATTCTCATACCCCCCTCTAGCAAAAAAAAAAACTTGAAATTGACAGGCGGCAAAGGTACAATAGAGTAATCAAATCAAAATATCTATTTCTTTATGTTTGCTTTTTGAGTAGTCAAACTTGAAAATTATTTGAAATGCATCTGCTGTTTCTAGGGTGGGTATAAATAAAAGAATCTATAAGAACAGCGCCAAATTCACAGAACAAAAAATGGTATGTCACACAGTTGCCTCCCCCCCCCTCCCCCTTGTAACACCTTTTCACAAATCTTGACAACCCCCCTCCCCCCCTAAGCTGTGACGTAATTTATGGGCGTCCCCTTACGGTAGTATACTGCTATATTAAATGTTAACACTCCTCGGTAGTATGAATCTGATACTAAAACTTGAGACATTACTACTCGGTAGGCCGACTGACACGCCTAGCCTAGAGTAATGTGAAACAACCCAGCTGAACCACACAGGTTGAGGGTTGTGGACGGTCTCCTCCTTCGTCCAAGACTAACTTTCTACTTCCTGTTGGTCCCCATTGCTACCAACCTCACAAGAATAATAGCTAACAGTTGTAGGTTTATACATTTTCAGTACTATTATGTTCGTACTGGAGAAAAGCCGAGACAGTGTAACGCATGACAAACTGCATGATTTCAACACAAGAAACAAATCCGCATTCGTCTTGGAGGCTCACAAGCTGGAGCTCTTCAAGAAAAGTCCAGTTTATGCTGGTTGTTAGACTTTTTAATTGTTTACCTATTGTGCTAAAAGATGCCAGCAAACTCGATTCTAAAATTATTGTATTAAAAAAGACTACGCAATTACCTGATTGAAAAATGCTTTTATAGGTTAGATGAGTTTTGTTAAAGTGTGATCATATTGAAATTTCAAATTTGTATATTGAATATTTTGAATTTTTGTTACCTAACTTTTTTTATGACTTTCCACTATATCATGTGATGATCCAAAAGGAAATAAAACCATTATTATTATTACTTGTGTTGTATTTGTATTGTACTGTGTTTATATTTATTCATTTTTATTGCATCATATCCTAGAAAGTATTATTAGTTTATTCCACAGTTAAACCCTCAGTGGGTTTTGTGGACACTAAAGATTGAAAAATGTCTTGTAATGATGTAAATTTATTGGATGAAAATAATAAAAAAAAACATTATTATTATT
>CAXFZR010000333.1:0-12316 GCA_964007535.1 Brachyptera risi
ATATATGTTTGTATATTCATGTATGTAGGCCCATACATGTTGCCTATATTATTTCAGATTGTAATGCATAATGATTATATTTCGAAGGTCTCACATAGATCTGTATTTTTCAGTATTAGCATTTTGATATT
The DNA here is from genome assembly GCA_964007535.1 of Brachyptera risi. Lineage (NCBI taxonomy): Eukaryota > Metazoa > Arthropoda > Insecta > Plecoptera > Taeniopterygidae > Brachyptera > Brachyptera risi. Next base: position 132 of record CAXFZR010000333.1, read on the forward strand.
TTATAGTGTTCGAAGAAATCTACCACCACATATCCAAATTCGACATTTACCTATAAGAGTGTCTCGAAATGCCCACATGATCCAGGTGGCCTGGCGATTGGCCACGCCCATCACTGGCGGTCAATTATATGGATGATGAAGATCATACGAACTTCTTCCGAATCCAAATGAATGGCACCGACAGTTACATTGGGGTCATGGTGATAACACCTATTCCTCTGTTCGATGTGCAACGATCCTCGCCTCCCCCTCCTTCGATCTGGAGCTCTTCGCCTCCGAATCTTCATTCCCTCTTCCCCTGGATGATTTTATTCAGGAAAATGTGAATAGTTGTCGAGGTTAACCAAGGCATAATGAACAAGATATTCACATTTCATTCCCAGCTGAGATCATTTCTTCATTTCTTCTCATCTCTTGCGTCATAGACAAATCTTGTTCGCTGCTCTCTGATTGGCCAGTTACATGTCTACTCCTCCTCTGATTGGCCAGTTACATGTCTACTCCTCCTCTGATTGGCTAACCACGTGCGTTTGTTGTTGTTTCAGGTGGTGCTGGTGTTCATACTTAGTATAGCCTCGTTGATAATCTACTTCATAGATGCCTCTAGGTAAGTGTGACACGTCTTGTATAAACCAGGAGCGAGAGTACATTTCCATCATGTTGCATAGGATACACAAGTATCAGACAGACAGGAAATCGACTTTCTCTCCTCGTTCAAGCCCTACATTAGCAAGTAAACATCATCACAGCACATTCTCGTACTGTTGAGAGAAAATCATGTAATCATGCTGGCGGCTCATCTCCACATACATGCTCATCTCCACATACATGCTCATCTTCACATACATGCTCATCTCCACATACATGCTCATCTCCACATACATGCTCATCTCCACATACATGCTCATCTCCACATACATGCTCATCTCCACATACATGCTCATCTCCACATACATGCTCATCTCCACATACATGCTCATCTCCACATACATGCTCATCTCCACATACATGCTCATCTCCACATACATGCTCATCTCCACATACATGCTCATCTCCACAGCGAATGCCCATGAAGGGCCAGCTCACTTCGAATTCCAAACATAATTGCCGGAAGTGAATGAGCAATCAAATTATGACTATGCAATCAGAAACTCAATCAGTAACAAGGACAAAATGATTGGAATTGTAATTCAAGTCGGTTGAGAAACGATGAAGAGATGATTGTGGAGAATATGTGACGACTTTCTCAAGATTGTGAAGAATATTTCGTGAATTTTTGCAGACTTTGATATTTGCGATTTCGAGAAAGTTATGATAAATGTGTGAAGAGCCGCCCCTGCTCCAAGAAGGGGTCCTATAACGTCCCCATATTCCCGCAACGTTTCGCGAGGTCAGGAATACAGCTCCTTCTTCTTCTTCCGCGTGCCCCCCCTCCCCCCCCCTTCCCCCTTCCTTCTTAAATCCAATAGTGGGGTCGAGAACCTGAACCTCTCCCCGTAAAGCTATATTATCATACAATATTATATTGATATCATAGCAATATTTTTGCAGCAATTTTATTCTGTGAATTTAGATTTTTGTGAATTTCCAGCTTTTTTTCTTTGAAAATCTATTGTCATCAATCAGAACTATTATGAGTCCACTTTTTCCACTTTGAACGCAGCTTTTTCATAATCAAGCCCCTTTTGAAACTGTTTTGGCATGAGAACCTACTGGATGCATGTTCGAGTGAGAACGCTGCATTGTCTCGACGCTTTCCACCCATGTTTCCTTACTGAAACATGGGTGGAAAAGTGTGTGTTCATTTGATTCGAATTGGTTTCTCGTGTTGAATGATTATTTCCATCTCCGATGAACTATTTGCTGACTGAGACTTTAGTAGGCCTACACGTGTGTAGGGCGGAGGGGGGGGGGGGTAGGGGGGAGGGAGGGGGTATATCCACACATGCTATCAACAGTGCAAGTCGATTGAGATACATCAATGTGTCGTCACAACTCTGGAACGGTGAAAGATATATCGACATTCCGATTCTGAAGAAACACAAATGAGGCCCACAGCTGGAATATATGTCAAGAAATGTGTTTGTATATCTAACTGTATACTGATTTGCGTCAAGTTGAATAGTTCGCACCTATCCACCGTGTTGTATGTATCGATGAATATGTTATACATTCGCACTCCAATCCCAATATCTCGGAATCATTGAAATGTCATCCCCGTGAAGTCAACCCCGCACATGAGCCAAAATCAATCTGCACGAATGTCAATCGTTAGTGCTTCGTCGGTGCAGGTTAGTGCCATGAATGGAATCTTCAGTGCTATTCCAATACTGATACTATACTCCATGCACTGGATCCGTCTGCAGGGCCAACTTCACGCTGGCCCCGCACTTGATCGGGAATCTTTGATATCATCGTATTGAATCATGTTGGTAGGCCTACCTTTCCTTCTTCTGTCAGTTATGAACTGGTTGAGTGGAGACACGGTGGGGCTGCTGGCACATGGCTCAGGCCATCTTCCAACCCACAAATATCAACCACAACATTCCAATTTGTTATCGTGGCGGAGTAAGCGTGAAGTTGGCCCCACACACGGATTCGGTGAAGTATAGTACCAGCATTGAAATGGCACTAACGAAGCACTGACGAATGGCATTTGTTCAGATTGATGTTGACTCATGTACGGGGTCAACTTCACGGGGTATAATTTGTCCGCAATCGACACCCGAGTAGCCTATTCCTCGACAGAAAGACACATGTCGAATATTGAGCGGAAGATGGCGTATATCTCTCGACACATGCACCTTGCTCTCGGAGAAATGAATGGACACATGACGTCCAGAGATGCTGGCGATAATTGACCGGAATATCAATCAGACATAGATGAGATGATCCCATGTGGGAAGATGGCGTATATCTCTCGACACATGCACCTTGCTCTCGGAGAAATGAATGGACACATGACGTCCAGAGATGCTGGCGATAATTGACCGGAATATCAATCAGACATAGATGAGATGATCCCATGTGGAAAGATGGCGTATATCTCTCGACACATGCACCTTGCTCTCGGAGAAATGAATGGACACATGACGTCCGGAGATGCTAGCGATAATTGACCGGAATATCAATCAGACAAAGATGAGATGATCCCATGTGGGAAGATGGCGTATATCTCTCGACACATGCACCTTGCTCTCGGAGAAATGAATGGACACATGACGTCCAGAGATGCTAGCGATAATTGACCGGAATATCAATCAGACATAGATGAGATGATCCCATGTGGGAAGATGGCGTATATCTCTCGACACATGCACCTTGCTCTCGGAGAAATGAATGGACACATGACGTCCAGAGATGCTGGCGATAATTGACCGGAATATCAATCAGACATAGATGAGATGATCCCATGTGGCAAGATGGCGTATATCTCTCGACACATGCACCTTGCTCTCGGAGAAATGAATGGACACATGACGTCCGGAGATGCTGGCGATAATTGACCGGAATATCAATCAGACATAGATGAGATGATCCCATGTGGGAAGATGGCGTATATCTCTCGACACATGCACCTTGCTCTCGGAGAAATGAATGGACACATGACGTCCAGAGATGCTGGCGATAATTGACCGGAATATCAATCAGACATAGATGAGATGATCCCATGTGGGAAGATGGCGTATATCTCTCGACACATGCACCTTGCTCTCGGAGAAATGAATGGACACATGACGTCCAGAGATGCTGGCGATAATTGACCGGAATATCAATCAGACATAGATGAGATGATCCCATGTGGGAAGATGGCGTATATCTCTCGACACATGCACCTTGCTCTCGGAGAAATGAATGGACACATGACGTCCTGAGATGCTGGCGATAATTGACCGGAATATCAATCAGACATAGATGAGACAATCTCATGTGGGAAGATGGCGTATATCTCTCGACACATGCACCTTGCTCTCGGAGAAATGAATGGACACATGACGTCCAGAGATGCTGGCGATAATTGACCGAAATATCAATCAGACATAGATGAGATGATCCCATGTGGGAAGATGGCGTATATCTCTCGACACATGCACCTTGCTCTCGGAGAAATGAATGGACACATGACGTCCAGAGATGCTGGCGATAATTGACCGGAATATCAATCAGACATAGATGAGACGATCCCATGTGGGAAGATGGCGTATATCTCTCGACACATGCACCTTGCTCTCGGAGAAATGAATGGACACATGACGTCCAGAGATGCTGGCGATAATTGACCGGAATATCAATCAGACATAGAGGAGATGATCCCATGTGGGAAGATGGTCTGATTATAGCGGCCAAACCATATCTACAAACTTGTCAACTGAATTCAAAAATGTTACCCATACTAGGAAAACACCATATATGCGTTGTTAGGCGAGCGGATAGTAATAGTAGGTCGATTTTTCTGCCAAACTTTTGCCCACATTCGCCAATTGGGTAACGTTTAAGTTATAAATGGGTAAAAACCGCTTCGAGTGGTACCAATATGATAAATTTCATGTTTTTTCTTCAAAATGGCTGACCCGATCAAGCTGAGAATTTCCAGAAATGTGTATCAGAATGTGATTCACCTTCACACAGAATTTTATTCCTTTTGAAAATATTTTTTTTTCCGCCGTGTTATTCTAATGGGTATTTTTGAAATTTCTGAAATTCATAGAAATAAAAGTTATCACCCTATAATGCCACAACAATACAAATCTAAGTTGAATGACGAGCCACGAAGAAAAAAGCTCGAAATGTAAAGCTGTAGCCGTCTGACCTGTGGAGAACCGACAAAAAAAACATGGAAAAAAACAACATAGAAACGAACACCATTTTTTTTTCTCGCTAAAGCTCGTCCGATCAATTCCAAAGAGTAAAATCGAGCCTAATTAGATACCTTGGACTGTAAAATCCACATCTTCGACTCTTTATCTTCTTCTGATTCAAGTTACTATTAGTTCAGTTAGATATGACATTTTTTTCATTTTTTTCAGAACGTTGCATTATTAAAGAAAATAATCACAATACTAATTGTTGAAAACAGAGAAAACTTGTAAGAAGAAATGTCAGATTCTTCCGGAACTAGGATGCTAATTTCAGTGCCATTCTGTCTGTAAGACATCATAGAGTGTGAGTATGCGGGATTATCGTGCTGTTACTACCGGGAGTATTCTATCTGAATTCTTACATGTTTAGTATTTCTTTCTCGTACTTTTCAAGCAAAACTAACTCAAGATAGTGATTTAAAAAATACTCATCACAAAGATTGCAATTATCCTTTATACCATCATGCTCTTGTAATCGAGGAATCCAAAGGAAAAATTGGCCTCCTGTCTCAATTTTGAGTACATAAACTATTGTTACAAGTTTATAAGAGCGTAGTAGCTAGGCCTAAATCAAACTCATCATATAAGCAGGCTTGAAGTTGAGGGTACTTTGAAACAACATGGAATTCCTCATACGTGGACTGATGAGATTAGGCACTCGAACCTGTTACCGAGTGTTGCATATTATTCATTCACAGTTAAATCATGAATCAGATTCGAAAAAAGATTCGCATGTTTGAAAGATGGACGGAAAAATGAATCATTCATGAGAAAGAGGAAATACTGGAATGTATTTTGGAGGTACACAAGCACCTTGGAATGATCGCTATTCCATCATGTTTACCATTCCGACTCTGGAAATAACACGCTTTGTCTCAAAATACGAGGAAAGCTGTAAACTTTGGCCAGCTTGACACGCTGTGCAGCTCGGGCGATTCCATTATTTTCAAAGATGAAGCTCAGTTTCTCATGGTAAATCTCGTCCCGAATGATCGCAATACCCTGAGAATATCACAGACAGCCTGATAGCTGTGATAACTGTTCTTATTATCGGCAGACATCCTTTCTCTCTCATAGATGCAATACGCGTTTTGAAGCTCCAACAACCGCTTCTCACGGCTGACTATTCCACTCATCCGTGTGTCACGCACATTACATTCATCCGTGTGTCACGCACATTACATTCATCCGTGTGTCACGCAGATTACATTCATCCGTGTGTCACGCACATTACATTCATCCGTGTGTCACGCACATTACATTCATCCGTGTGTCACGCAGATTACATTCATCCGTGTGTCACGCACATTACATTCATCCGTGTGTCACGCACATTACATTCATCCGTGTGTCACGCACATTACATTCATCCGTGTGTCACGCAGATTACATTTATCGAAATGGTAAACATGAATAAGTTGAATGAATGTTTCTCTTCAGTTGATATAGATCAACATTGCCATAATTAATAAACCTCTCTCTCTCTCTATCTCTCTCTCTTTCTCTCTCTCTCTCTCTCTCTCTCTCTCTCTGTCTCTCTCTCTCTCTCTCTCTTTCTTTTAATACGATACTATCTTCCTGAAACAGCTATCGTATGCCATGGTTTCTACGTGATACAGTCTTCTGATGTAGTCATCTCCCCCTCTATTATAAACCCCATCCTGCTGGTTGGGAGCCAGCTCGAGGTGGAAAGAGAGAGATAGAGAGAAGGAGAGAGAGAGATAGAGATAGAGAGAGAGAGAGAGAGAGAGAAAGAGATGTACAAATTGCTTTCCGTATTCATCTTGAATCTAATCGACATGGACGGGACAAAGTCTATGTGCTAGCTCAATGACAAATGCCCTGCCCTTTCCCACACCCCTACACCTCTACACCCCCATACCTCTACACCCCCACACCCTACACCCCTACACCCCCATCCAACACAAAACCTCGATCCTAGAAGTACAATCGGACTCAGCACCTCCGAGACATTGTGAACACTAGGGTGAAGACATGACGATTTACTCTTGTTCGTGAATTTGTTGATAATTATTCGAGCATCAGCGAGGATTCAATTTGACATACTGAAAAAAATTGGTGTTCGTTTTTTTTCTCACTTTTTCCCATGATGATTCCTTATCTTACTCAGATCTGTATAGTTTTGTGGCATTATCGGGTGGTAACTTTCATTTTTATGAATTATAGAAATTTCAAAAATACCCATTAGACTAACACAGCGGGAAAAAGGAAATATTTTCATTTTCCCAAAGGGTGAAATTTTGCGTGAAGTAGAATTACATTCTGATACACATTTCTGGAAACTTTCAGTTTGATCGGGTCACCCATTTTGAAGAAAAAACATAAAATGTGCTAAATCGGTGCCACTCGAAGCAGTTGTTGCCCATTTATAACTCAAATGTCACCCATTGGCCAATGTAGGCAAAAGTTTGGCAGAAAAGTCGACATATTATTACTATTCGCTCGTCTAACAACGCATATATGGCGTTTTCCTAGTATATGAGAATGAAGAGCGTATAAATTATTGGGGGATTGATGTTCTTATTCGTCCGAATCTTTCCTTCGCTTCAGATACAATGTCACAGTCATAGCCACGCATCTGAAGGATATGCGGCAGCGTTCCAGAGCTGGGGAACCAGATGTATACTGCAAGCAAGACGTGTGCTTTCACCGTGTTTCGCATCAACTAGTTCCTTCCAAACACCGCACCACCCGTCTAAGAATACCATTGGTAACCAAGGGTTATGACACGTAACACACTGATTATCGCTTGCTCAACCAATATACTATTCGTAAGACGGAACCTCAGTTCAGTTCCGATAAGATGCAACATCACCACCTGTCCGTGCATCCACCAGCAAGACGATAAACGTGGTCATGTATTCTACTCACGAGGCATTTCTCCTGACCACATTGAAGTCTCCTCCGTGATGTCGCACGATTAATACAGAGTGGGACATCGGAACGTTCAGGACCACACAGATCTGAACTTGGCTCACCACGTGAAACTGGGAGATCTAACAGTCCGCCCTCTTGCTTCTGAGCCATCAGCAAGACGATAACCGTGGTCATGTATTTTACTCACGAGGCATTTCTCCTGACCACATTGAAGTCTCCTCCGTGATGTCGCACGATTAATACAGAGTGGGACATCGGAACGTTCAGGACCACACAGATCTGAACTTGGCTCACCACGTGAAACTGGGAGATCTAACAGTCCGCCCTCTTGCTTCTGAGCCATCAGCAAGACGATAACCGTGGTCATGTATTTTACTCACGAGGCATTTCTCCTGACCACATTGAAGTCTCCTCCGTGATGTCGCACGATTAATACAGAGTGGGACATCGGAACGTTCAGGACCACACAGATCTGAACTTGGCTCACCACGTGAAACTGGGAGATCTAGCAGTCCGCCCTCTTGCTTCTGAGCCACCAGCAAGACGATAAACGTGGTCATGTATTTCACTCACGAGGCATTTCTCCTGACCACATTGAAGTCTCCTCCGTGATGTCGCACGATTAATACAGAGTGGGACATCGGAACGTTCAGGATCACACAGATCTGAACTTGGCTCACCACGTGAAACTGGGAGATCTAGCAGTCCGCCCTCTTGCTTCTGAGCCACCAGCAAGACGATAAACGTGGTCATGTATTTCACTCACGAGGCATTTCTCCTGACCACATTGTAGTCTCCTCCGTGATGTCGCACGATTAATACAGAGTGGGACATCGGAACGTTCAGGATCACACAGATCTGAACTTGGCTCACCACGTGAAACTGGGAGATCTAGCAGTCCGCCCTCTTGCTTCTGAGCCACCAGCAAGACGATAGACGTGGTCATGTATTTCACTCACGAGGCATTTCTCCTGACCACATTGTAGTCTCCTCCGTGATGACGCACGATTAATACAGAGTGGGACATCGGAACGTTCAGGACCACACAGATCTGAACTTGGCTCACCACGTGAAACTGGGAGATCTAGCAGTCCGCCCTCTTGCTTCTGAGCCACCAGCAAGACGATAAACGTGGTCATGTATTTCACTCACGAGGCATTTCTCCTGACCACATTGAAGTCTCCTCCGTGATGTCGCACGATTAATACAGAGTGGGACATCGGAACGTTCAGGATCACACAGATCTGAACTTGGCTCACCACGTGAAACTGGGAGATCTAGCAGTCCGCCCTCTTGCTTCTGAGCCACCAGCAAGACGATAGACGTGGTCATGTATTTCACTCACGAGGCATTTCTCCTGACCACATTGTAGTCTCCTCCGTGATGTCGCACGATTAATACAGAGTGGGACATCGGAACGTTCAGGATCACACAGATCTGAACTTGGCTCACCACGTGAAACTGGGAGATCTAGCAGTCCGCCCTCTTGCTTCTGAGCCACCAGCAAGACGATAAACGTGGTCATGTATTTCACTCACGAGGCATTTCTCCTGACCACATTGTAGTCTCCTCCGTGATGTCGCACGATTAATACAGAGTGGGACATCGGAACGTTCAGGATCACACAGATCTGAACTTGGCTCACCACGTGAAACTGGGAGATCTAGCAGTCCGCCCTCTTGCTTCTGAGCCATCAGCAAGACGATAGACGTGGTCATGTATTTCACTCACGAGGCATTTCTCCTGACCACATTGTAGTCTCCTCCGTGATGTCGCACGATTAATACAGAGTGGGACATCGGAACGTTCAGGACCACACAGATCTGAACTTGGCTCACCACGTGAAACTGGGAGATCTAGCAGTCCGCCCTCTTGCTTCTGAGCCACCAGCAAGACGATAACCGTGGTCATGTATTTTACTCACGAGGCATTTCTCCTGACCACATTGAAGTCTCCTCCGTGATGTCGCACGATTAATACAGAGTGGGACATCGGAACGTTCGGGACCACACAGATCTGAACTTGGCTCACCACGTGAAACTGGGAGATCTAGCAGTCCGCCCTCTTGCTTCTGAGCCATCAGCAATCACTATAATCCAGGTCAGAGCTGGAGACGTTCACATTATATACAAGAGGGACACGAATCGAACCAAACTTTGATTATATTCATTCAAGAATATTTGTCAGAATTCCGGATAGGTCTACAATGAAGGATGCCGAGAGTATCCACTCGACTCGTTGAGGCAACGAATCATTCCTCTCTTCCATCAGACCTTGACTTGCGGTCCTCCTCGGCATTGTGAGTCCGTGGGAGTCGATAGCTGTTGTTTGGTGATAACATCTGAGCGGTATGAGAGAAACATCTGAGCGGTATGAGAGAAACATCTGAGCGGTATCAGAGAAACATCTGAGCGGTATGAGAGAAACATCTGAGCGGTATGAGAGAAACATCTGAGCGGTATGAGAGAAACATCTGAGCGGTATGAGAGAAACATCTGAGCGGTATGAGAGAAACATCTGAGCGGTATGAGAGAAACATCTGAGCGGTATGAGAGAAACATCTGAGCGGTATGAGAGAAACATCTGAGCGGTGTGAGAGAAACATCTGAGCGGTGTGAGAGAAACATCTGAGTGGTATGAGAGAAACATCTGAGCGGTATGAGAGAAACATCTGAGCGGTATGAGAGAAACATCTGAGCGGTATGAGAGAAACATCTGAGCGGTATAAGAGAAACATCTGAGCGGTATGAGAGAAACATCTGAGCGGTATGAGAGAAACATCTGAGCGGTATGAGAGAAACATCTGAGCGGTATGAGAGAAACATCTGAGCGGTATGAGAGAAACATCTGAGCGGTATGAGAGAAACATCTGAGCGGTATGAGAGAAACATCTGAGCGGTGTGAGAGAAACATCTGAGCGGTGTGAGAGAAACATCTGAGCGGTGTGAGAGAAACATCTGAGTGGTATGAGAGAAACATCTGAGCGGTATGAGAGAAACATCTGAGCGGTATGAGAGAAACATCTGAGCGGTATGAGAGAAACATCTGAGCGGTATAAGAGAAACATCTGAGCGGTATGAGAGAAACATCTGAGCGGTGTGAGAGAAACATCTGAGCGGTATGAGAGAGCTGAATCAAGATTCCAATCGCGGGAAGCACAGATGATCAAAATAACTTCAAGATGATATAGGTTATGACTACTCAAGTCATGTCGCATTACTGTCAAGTGTATACAGCTCGGAAAATGAGTTTTTTCAGCTGTATACTCCTGACAGTTATGTGCCATGGCTCGAATTGCTAACATTTATATCTCCCTGAAGTCATTTTGATTATCTAGTTTCTTAGCGCATTGAATTTTGATTTCTCCCTCATACCGCTCAGATGTTTCTCTCATACCGCTCAGATGTTTCTCTCATACCGCTCAGATGTTTCTCTCATACCGCTCAGATGTTTCTCTCATACCGCTCAGATGTTTCTCTTATACCGCTCAGATGTTTCTCTCATACCGCTCAGATGTTTCTCTCATACCGCTCAGATGTTTCTCTCATACCGCTCAGATGTTTCTCTCATACCGCTCAGATGTTTCTCTTATACCGCTCAGATGTTTCTCTCATACCGCTCAGATGTTTCTCTCATACCGCTCAGATGTTTCTCTCACACCACTCAGATGTTTCTCTCAAACCGCTGAGATGTTTCTCTCATACCGCTCAGATGTTTCTCTCATACCGCTCAGATGTGTCTCTCAAACCGCTCAGATGTTTCTCTCATACCGCTCAGATGTTTCTCTCATACCACTCAGATGTTTCTCTTATACCGCTCAGATGTTTCTCTTATACCGCTCAGATGTTTATCTGATACCGCTCAGATGTTTCTCTCATACCGCTCAGATGTTTCTCTCATACCGCTCAGATGTTTCTCTCATACCACTCAGATGTTTCTCTCAAACCGCTCAGATGTTTCTCTCATACCACTCAGATGTTTCTCTCAAACCGCTCAGATGTTTCTCTGATACCGCTCAGGAGTTGAAACCAAGAAATTGATATTCTGCTGAATAGACTCCCATGGACTCTTCAATTATATTTCAATTTCAATACTTTATTTGCCGACTTGATTTCTACATTCTGGAGATGGTTCATGATAGAATATGAGACACCTCAAAGATACAGTGAAGACTGACATAATATAAACTAAGACTGAACTATATGTATAAGATATACATATGAGAAAAAAAAGTAAAAAAAGGATATATATATATATGTATATATATATATATATATATATATATATATATATATATTAATATATATATATATATATATATATATATATATATAAACATATATATATATATATATATATATATATATATATATATATATATATATATATATATATATATATATATATATAATATATATATATATATAT
>CAXFZR010000334.1:0-22500 GCA_964007535.1 Brachyptera risi
ATTCTGTCTTGGCCTTCTCTATAATAAACTTGTTTTGGCCATCTATATCAAAATTCCATATGAAAAAATCAAAGCCATTAATTGAACTTATTCTAAAATCAAAGTCAAAGTGAAAAACAGAAAGAAAATATTACAAAAAAGTGTTCAGAAAGTTTAGGATTTTGACTGTCATGCCACCTAGAGGTAGATTAGGAAAACCAGCAGACTGGGCAGCAGGTTCTCGCAGGCACTATTTATATAGCCGTCTACCGTCAAGACCGTCCGATTGTCCGCTACTTGTTAGTATTACTTTTGTATACTGTTTCATGTATCCTGACTGTTTATTTTAATCAATACATTATACTCGTCGTTCTGAACAATGTTTTGTGATAAGTATAACCGTCCGAAATCCTAGCCATGACCGAATTCACCCATCCTAGCAGACCGATAACAATTCAGAAGCGGGATTTGTATCCATCAACCCTCGTTGAAAGAAGCACGCCGACCGAGTGAAACTTATCGAACAATCTATGTTAATCGTCCGTATATTTATTGTTTTGTTGATTTGAGCGACAGTGTTCTAATATTAAGTACGAGCGTGAACAATATTGAGATCGTGAGTACAATAGGATAATTTGTATTGCGTGTAAAGTAAATTGGTTGGACTTGAGGATTTTGCAGCCGCCATCTTGTATGATGCCCGCGAATGATGTTTGAAAGTTTGACCACCAGAGTCCGCCACCTATTATTACTGACGTACGTTGTTACCGACCGATCAGCCGTTGCCGCGCGTTTTGAATTCTAACCAAGGAATTAATTTTATTGCCGTTATTTCGTATTATTGCTTGTAATGAATGCAAACAGTGGAGAGAATCAACTGAGGCCCGAACTACCGATGTATCCACCTGGTACCACACCTACAAGAGGCAGGCCTACCAACATGTTTCAACTTCCACCACCCTTACACGGAGTACAGTCTGGCGAAATCAGTGAGCTGCTTCGATACATGATGGAGGAAAACCGACGTCGGGATGAAGAGAACCGCAGGAGGGACGAGGATAGTCGCCGACGTGAAGAGATGCTGATGGAGGTCATCCGGTCCTCTTCGTCAAGAACAGAAACGATCAGCAACACAAGTGTAGAGTCACACTTACAGCCCCAGCCCCAATCCTTCCACATAATGCCTGACTTAAGCAAAAGTGTAGGCAAATTTTCAGGCGACTCAGGTTGCTCAGCAGCACGTGAGTGGCTGGGTCAACTGAACAGTACTGCGGCACTCCACCGCTGGCCTGAAGCATTCAAGCTGGAGACAGCAAGGTCACATCTAACCGACGCGGGTCGAGATTGGTATCTTGCGCGTCGCACAGAGTTGGTCTCATGGGACGACTTCGAACGGAGGTTCACTAAGACTTTTATTGGCGAAAGTAGTTTGCCCGATCAATGGAGGAAAAATGCAGGAATGCATTCAACAACGAAGTGATAGCACTCATGGTTACTTTCACTCCAAAGTGAGATGCTGCTCAGAGTTAGGACTAAGCTTCAACGACACGAAGAAACAGATCCTTATTGGCCTTTGGTCACATCAGTTGAGTGCACTACTGATGGCAAGGCATCATGAAGACATCGACGAACTGCTACGCGACATTCGCGATTTCGAAGAAATAGAGGCTGAGAGAAACGGAAGAGTATCGGCTAAGAAGAATGCTTCGTACAATTCTGGTAAGCCCAATAATATCAATACGTCCGAACAGAAGGATGCACGTCCACCAAGCCAAAAACAAGAGATGAAGAGTCAAAACAACCGAGGGTATGCCCAAAAGCGGGAAAATAGACCGCCACTGCGCAACGAAAAAGGGGAGTTGCAATGCTATAATTGTAACCTTTACGGCCACATGTCCCGAGACTGCAACCAACCTCAAAGAACGAAAAAGTGTACCAAGTGCCTACAGGAAGGGCATACTCAACGTCACTGTCCCCAGAGTAGCGAGGGTCAGCCCCGTCAGCACGTCGTATCGGAAGATACAACAGATGTGAATACGAGTCCGGCAAAGTTTCTGAAACGAATCATCGTCAATGACAGCCAGGAGGTACAAGCAATGATCGATCCGGGTAGTTCTACCTGTACCATGCAAGCCTCCAAGGCGATTGAGTTGGGCCTACAGGTAAGACCCAGCACGAGTGTTCTGTATGGCTTCGGAGATAAAGCAGAAACCAAAGCCTTAGGTAGTGTAAACTTGAAGATTAGTGTAGACGGTGTGGTTGTCGATGATGTCGAGGCAGTAGTAGTCTCTGACCGAGCACAGACAATGTCAATGCTAATCGGTAGAAACTTCACCGAGCGCCCCAACCTAGTCTACTACCGAATAGATGGGGAGTTTAGAATATGTTACCGCGATGCTTTTAATGGTTTGGACTTGCCACCGCTGGATAATAAGTCTAAGCTGTTGGTGCAGAAGACTGTCACAATACAAGAACATACAGTTAACTTCGTGCGAGTTGAAGTGCGCCCGCCCCCACCTGTAAACACGCCCATCATGGTGAGCTCGACAGGCTGTTTACCATGCATATACGACGTGACCGATGGAGAAGCATTAGTTCCAGTCATTGCCACAGCTATCGTTGAACCAAGCCAGAGAGATTGGGACACCAAACTCAAGGTTACTGAACGTAATCTTAATACCTCATACAATAAGACAACTAATCATACGCCGTTCGAGTTGTTGTATGGCTACACGCCAAGATTTCATGATGGAGCGTTACGAGCTGTAACAGACATTGGAGAAAACCAAACATACACCCCTCCGAAGGAACTCCAAAATGAATCGAGAAGCATAATAGCAATAAAGCAAGGTGCAATGAAGACACAGTTCGATAAAAGACACTGCCCAGCCAAAACCTTTGACGTAGGTGAAATAGTCGTCATGCGTCGAGCCCCGGTTCACACGGGGGAGTCTACGAAATTCCAGGCAAAGTTCCGCGGGCCACTTGTTATCACCATGTCCTTACCCTCAGACACATACCGAGTGTCGCAACTTAACCAAGCAGACGGAGGTAGATTCTACGCTACAACAGCCCATGCCTCGCAGTTGAAGTCATGGGGTGCTCGCGATCATAAGACATGCGACGACGGTGACCCCACTCTAGAAGACGAATCCTGTTCTGATGGCGAACCAGAAGTTGACCGGGTTCAGCCGGACCGAGGAAATGTAACGGAACCGGAGAATGTAGCGGAGGAAGAGGAACAGGAACCGACACACATGGTTCCAAGGCAGCCCCGTCTTCGAAGGAAGCCAGCTAATCTCGTAGATTATGTCTGTAAATAACTAGTAGGCTCTAGGTAATTCAGTAGGATGCATTTTGATTGCAATGTTAAATTCAGTACATTTTATTGTACTTTACTTATGTTTTAATTTAACGATTTCTGTTTTGAATTTAAAAATCTTACTAATCGAGGTCGATTATAGTTCAGGATTGGCCGAGTGTAGGATTTTGACTGTCATGCCACCTAGAGGTAGATTAGGAAACCAGCAGACTGGGCAGCAGGTTCTCGCGGCACTATTTATATAGCCGTCTACCGTCAAGACCGTCCGATTGTCCGCTACTTGTTAGTATTACTTTTGTATACTGTTTCATGTATCCTGACTGTTTATTTTAATCAATACATTATACTCGTCGTTCTGAACAATGTTTTGTGATAAGTATAACCGTCCGAAATCCTAGCCATGACCGAATTCACCATCCTAGCAGACCGATAACAATAGTATATAATTAAAATACAACGATAATTAAAATTTGACTTCTAAGGGTTTTCTTCCTTTCCGATATTGACACATATCTTTCCACGTCTCTCTTTTCCCTACCATCCCTTCATTCAGGTTGTGATTTCACTCTCTGGATTGAGTCTTCTGTAGTTTCCATAGCTGTTATACGTGTCTCCTGAAAAACAGGTTCCCAGGCAGTAGGAAGACATCTGCTGTCATCTCTTCTATCAAGGTTATCCATTCGCTTTTCAATCCGATAACGTGATGAAGCACAGGGCAGAACAGAGGAGATGTTAACGGTCTGTAGAGTGGTAATAGATTCATAACGCAATGCCGATAATCATGTGGTGAAGTGAAAGGCATCACAAGAGCGATGTTAACGGTCTGGAGGGTGTTAATATGATCTCTGCACAATGGCGTCGATCACATGGTGGAGTACAGGGCACCGCGAGGGTGATGTCAACGGTCTGGAGGGTGGAAATATGTAATTACACAATGGCGTCGATCACGTGGTGAAGTATAGGGCATCACAAGAGCGATGTTAACGGTCTGGAGGGTGAAAATATGTTCACAACGCGATGCCGATGATCACGTGGTAGAGTTCAGGGCACGACAAGGGCGATGGTAACGGTCTGTAGGGTGAAAATATGTTCTCTGCGCAATGTTGATGATCACGTGTTGGAGTACAAGGCACCACAGAAGTGATGTAACGGTCTCGAGGGTGGCAATATGTTCTCTGCGCAATGCAGATGATCACGCTGTGACGTACAGGGCCACACAAGGGCGATGTTGATGGTCTGGAGGGTGGAAATATGTTCTCCGCGCAATGCCGATGATCACGTGTTGGAGTACAAGGCACCACAGAAGTGATGTAACGGTCTCGAGGGTGGCAATATGTTCTCTGCGCAATGCAGATGATCACGCTGTGACGTACAGGGCCACACAAGGGCGATGTTGATGGTCTGGAGGGTGGAAATATGTTCTCCGCGCAATGCCGATGATCACGTGTTGGAGTACAAGGCACCACAGAAGTGATGTAACGGTCTCGAGGGTGGCAATATGTTCTCTGCGCAATGCAGATGATCACGCTGTGACGTACAGGGCCACACAAGGGCGATGTTGATGGTCTGGAGGGTGGAAATATGTTCTCCGCGCAATGCCGATGATAAAGTGGTGGAGTATGAGGCACCACAAGAGAGATGGTAACCGTCTGGAGGTAGCATGTATGTTCTCTGCACAGCGCCGTTGATCACGTGGTGGAGTACAGGGCATCACAAAGTCGATGTTAACGGTCTTGAATGTGGAAATATCTTTTCTGCGCTATGCCGATGATCACGTGATTGAGTACAAGGCACCACAAGGGCGATGTTAACGGTCTGAAAGGTGAAATATGTTATATGCATAATCTAGATGATCACGTGATGAAGCACAGGGCAGAACGAAGGCGATGTTGACGGTCTATAGGGTGGAAAGAAGATGTTCTCTGCGCAATGTTGATGATCACGTGGTGGAGTAAAGGGCACCACAAGGGCGATGTTAACGGTCTGGAGGGTGGAAGAATGTTCTCTGCGCAATGCCGATGATCACGTGGTCAAGTTTTGGCACCACAAGGGTGATTTCAACCGTCTGGAGGGGGGAAATATGTTATCTGCACAATGGCGTCGACCACGTGGTGGAGTACAGGGCACCACAAGGTTGATGTCAACGGTCTGGATGGTGGAAATATGTTCACAACGCAGTGCCGATGATCACGTGGTGAAGTAGAGGGCACCACAAGGGCGATGTTAATTGTCTGGAGGGTGTGAATATGTTCTCTGCACAATGGCGTCGATCACGTGGTGGAGTACAAGGCACCATAAGGGCGTTGTAACGGCCTGGAGGATGGAAATATGTTCACAACCCCGATGCCAATGATCACGTGGCGAAGTTCAGGTCACTACAAGGCGATGTCCACCGTCTGGAGGGTGAAAATATGTTTTCTGCACAATCCCGATGATTACGTGGTGGAGTACAGCGGACCACAAGTGTGATGTTAACTGATCACGTGCTCGAGAAAAGGGCACCACAAGGGCGATGTTAACGGTTTGGAAGGTAGTAATATAATCTCTGCACCATGCCGATGATCAAGTGATGGGGTAAAGAGCACCACGAGTGTGATGTTACAGTCTGTAGTGTGGAAATATGATCTCTGCACAATGCCGATGATCACGTTGTTAGGTACAGGGCATCACAAGGGGGATTTTAACCGTCTCGAGGGTGGAAATATGTCCTCTGCGCAATGGCTACGATCACGTGGTGGAGTACAGGGCTTCACAAGGGTGATGTTACCGGTCTGGCGGATGGAATTATGCTCACAACGCGATGCCGTTGATCACGTGGTAGAGTTCAGGGCATCACAAGGGCGATGTGAACGGTCTGAAGGGTGAAAATGTGCTCTCTGCGCAATGTTGATGATCACGTGTTGGAGTACAAGTCACCACAGGGGTGATGTTCACGGTCTGGAGTGTGGCAATAGGTTCTATGCGCAATGCAGATGATCACGTGGTGAAGTACAGGCACCACAAGGGCGATGTCAACGGTCTTGAGGGTGGAAATATGTTTACAACGCAATGATGATGATCACGTTGTGGAGTACAGAGATCCACGAGGGTGATGTTGAAGGTCTGGAGTGTGAAAATATGTTATCTGCGCTATGCCGATGATCACGTCGTGAAGTAGAGGGCACCACAAGGGCTATGTTAATGGTTTGAAGGGTGAAAATATGTTTTCAGCGCAATGTCGATGATCACGTGGTTGAGTACAAGGCGTCACATGGGCGATGTTAACGGTCCGGAGGTTGGAAATATGTTCTCTGCGCAATGCTGATGATCACGTGGTGGAGTACAAGGCACCACAAGGTGAATGTTAGCGGAATGGAAGGTGGTAATATGTTCCCTGCGCGATACCGATGATCACGTGGTTTGGAAAACAGTGAAGTTTGTTGAGGTCTTCAAAACGGCCGTTTTCCCTTCGGTCGGTAGTCCGCTGCCACGGCGGGTCGCATCAGTTGGATAGATGCTCGCCGGCATGGTTCTGGCGCCCGTAGTCGAGGTGATGGTGATGGTTGTAGTGGCCATCAAAAGGACCGTTTTTTCTTGGTCGGTAGTCCGATGCTGTGATGAGTCCCGACAGTTGGACGGATTGTCGAAGGCATGGTTATTGCGCTCGGAGCCGAGGTGATGATGGATGAGTCACGTTCATAGGTATAGAGCTGCTCTGGTAAACTTCAGTTCTCTGCATCGCCACTGGCCACCTCCTGCGTCGAAGGAGTGTTGGACACTTTTTGTGAGCCACACCTGATGGTATAGAGCGATCGTATTATCCACTTGGTGATTGGCTGCGCGTGGTTCAAGTGGCACTGTAATTAAAACCGACGCAGTTGAGCGGACCACTGTGAAAACGGGTGAAGATTGGCCATTGACTGCCGTGCGATGCGGTGATTGGCCACGCAAGGTTCCAGTGGTTGTGTTTAATAACCACCACTCTGGTCTGGACCGCCATTACACCTTCAACCACCGTCGGGGACAGTCGCAGCCTGCAAGAGCCAAGATCGCTGTATCGAGTGCCGCCGTAGCATCCACTTCACCGAAGCAACAGATTGGGTCGTACACAGGGAGTGTTCGGCAGCCTTCTGGGCCTATGCGAACTCTCCTATAAACGGAGTAGGGAGGAGAAAGCTGCCAAAAAGTCTCACTGGTGGCTATCTTGGGTATAGTCAAGACCGCTGAATCGAATGCCACCATAGCATCCACTTCTTCGATGCAACAGATTGGGCCGAACACGGGGAGTTTTCGGCAGCCTTCTGGGCCTATCCGAACTCTCCTATAAACAGAGTAGGGAGGAGAAAGCTGCCAACAAGTCTCACTGGTGGCTATCTTGGGTATGGCCAAGACCGCTGAATCGAGTGCCACCATAGCATCCACTTCGCCGAAGCAACAGATTGGGTCGTACACAGGGAGTGTTCGGCAGCCTTCTGGGCCTATGCGAACTCTCCTATAAACGGAATAGGGAGGAGAAAGCTGCCAACAAGTCCCACTGGTGTATCACCATTAAACCCAGTGGTGAACGACCGTCTCAACACAGCACCCTCACAGCACTCAGTTGTACGACCAGGTCTCATATGTCACGACAGGACGAAACATATTGAGGCCTGTGCGGGTCGAACTAGAGAATGTGCGAGGAGGTAAGTGAGGCCTCCGCTTCCATAAGTTAGTATGTGTGAGTATGAGTTATATATTAAATATTATTAATTCGTTGTATATATCAGGAGTTATTGATTATAAGGAGTTAGTGTTGATTATTATGAATACGTATTGATTCTCAGGGAATAGTACTGATTATTGGGAGTTAGTGTTAATCATTAGGAGTTAGTAATGATCATTGGAAGTTATTATTAATATTACAACTCAGCAATAATCATTGGAAGTTAGTAATGATTATAATATCAGGAGTTAGTATTTTTTATGAAGAATTGTTATTGATCCTCAGAGGTTGGTGATCATTATTAGAAGTTGGTAATAATCATGAGAAGTTAGTAGTGATCATGAGGAGTCAGTAATAATGATATGGAGTTATTATCAATCATTGGGATTTTGTTTGATGATTAGGAGTTAGAGTGAATTATTGAGAGTTAGTATGGTTAGGTGGTTCGGTGGTTGGGAGATGTTGAGTCAGGGGGCAGGAGGCAGGAGAGGTTGAAGGAAGAGAGGTTGAAGTGGGAGAGGGTGATTCAAGAGAGATTAAGTCAGGAGAGGTTGAGGCAGGAGAGGTTGAGTCGAGAAAGGTTGAGGCAGGAGAGGTAGAGTCAGGAGAGGTGGAGTCAGGAGAGGTTGAGTCAGGAGAGGTAGAGTCAGAAGAGGTAGAGTCAGGAGAGGTAGAGTCAGAAGAGGTAGAGTCAGGAGAGGAAGAGTCAGGAGAAGTAGAGACAGGAGAGGTGGAGTCAGGAGAGGTAGAGACAGAAGAGGTTGAGTCAGGTTGAGTGGGGTCACGTTGAGTGGGGTCACGTTGAGTGGGGTCAGGTTGAGTGGGGTCAGTTTGAGTGCGGTCAGGTTTAGTGGGGTCAGGTTAAGTAATGTCAGATTGAGTCGGGTCAGGTTGACTGGGGTCAGTTTGAGTCGGGTCAGGTTGACTGGGGTCAGGTTGAGTCGGGAAAGGTTGAGTGGGGTCAGGCTGAGTGAGTTCAGGTTGAGTGAGGTCAGGTTGAGTGGGGTTAGGTTAGGTTAGGTTAGGTTAGGTTGTCCAGCGGGCAATCAACATCAGGGTTACCCAGGCCTACCGCACAACGTCCTCGGACGCTCTATGCGTCCTAGCAGGATACCCTCCGATGAGGCTCATGATGGAGAGCCGGTGCAGGGTATACCGAGAGGGCGCGCGGAATAAAGAGTGCATCGACGCGGAGATAATGGACCGATGGCAGAGATACTGGGAGGAGTTCCCGAAGGGTCAATGGACCAAACAACTGATCCCTAACATCAGGGCATGGCTGGAAAGGAAAACTGGAGAAATGGAGTATTATCTCACCCAGTTCCTGACCGACCATGGAAACTTCAGGACATACCTATCCCGCATTGGTAAGGCCGACAGCAACACCTGCAACCACTGCGGGGAAGTGGATGACCCGGGACACGCGGTTCTCCAGTGCCCCAGGTGGAGAGACCTTCGAGAGGACACAGAGCGGATCATGGGGCAGGAGCTAACACCCGAGTCGGTGATCCCCCTGATGCTGGGATCAGAAGCCGGGTGGCAGAATGTGCATATATACGTCCGAGCTGTCCTGAAACTAAGAGAGAGAGAAGACCAGGAATTAATCAACAATGTCGGAACACCCTGACCTAAATGAACCAGAAACCAGGAAGAAGAGGAGGAAGACCCCCAAGCGAGCCCAACACGACGCCGATGGGGCGAATGAGTGGCGGGAGCGAAGGAGGGAAGAGAAGGAGGAAGAGGCGGCCGGCCCATCATCCGAGACCTCATGCACTTGGACCAGGAAGCTGTGGATAACGGGATCCACGCTTTTCAGAAAAAAGACCGACGAGGGCACCAGAGAGCAGGATACAGCCTCGGATGCTGGTGAGCCGGCATTAGCGAATGACATTACGGCGACCTACAAGGGCCTCGAAGAGACCTATAAACTGTCTCGAATCGAGGAGGTGGGGAACTTGACCACAGCCCTGAACACATCACAAGGCTGCAGCACCCGGAAGGATATAAGATCTGCTTCCCGGTCACGGAGGCGGTGGATAGATTGCAGTTGAGATTCGCGAATCTGCTCTCTGACCCCGAATAACTGGAGGCCTTAGTGATGGAGGCGTACGAGAGGAGGGGCAAATCTCTAGACGGGAAGAGCTTCTATCGAGACTACGTGATGGCGCATGGTCGCATCGCAATGGACGCGACGCAGAAATCCCCAACTGCTATTACCAGTCAAGGCACCCTTGGAGGTCGCCTAGAATAACCTGTCCGTCTTTGAAGTAATGCCTTGACCGGCGGTTCCAAGGACGGGAGAGAGAGGATGGAGTTTAGTGGGTATGAAGATATCCGTGAGTATCACACTACTAAGATGTGCTAACGTGCTGACGCCGAGATCTCAGTGCGCGTAAATGCGTTCTACATCTATTGAAAAAAAAAAAGGTTAGGTTAGGTTAGGTTAGGTTAGGTTAGGTTAGGTCAGGTTAGGTTAGGTAAGGTTAGGTTAGGTTAGGTTAGGTTAGGTTAGGTTAGGTTAGGTTAGGTTAGGTTAGGTTAGGTTAGGTTAGGTTAGGTTAGGTTAGGTTAGGTTAGGTTAGGTTAGGTTAGGTTAGGTTAGGTTAGGTTAGGTTAGGTTAGGTTAGGTTAGGTTAGGTTAGGTTAGGTTAGGTTAGGTTAGGTTAGGTTAGGTTAGGTTAGGTTAGGTTAGGTCAGGTCAGGTCAGGTTAGGTTAGGTTAGGTTAGGTCAGGTCAGGTCAGGTTAGGTTAGGTTAGGTTAGGTGAGGTTAGGTTAGGTTAGGTTAGGTTAGGTTAGGTTAGGTTAGGTTAGGTTAGGTTAGGTTAGGTTAGGTTAGGTTAGGTTAGGTTAGGTTAGGTTAGGTTAGGTTAGGTTAGGTTAGGTTAGGTTAGGTTAGGTTAGGTTAGGTTAGGTTAGGTTAGGTTAGGTTAGGTTAGGTTAGGTTAGGTTAGGTTAGGTTAGGTTAGGTTAGGTTAGGTTAGGTTAGGTTAGGTTAGGTTAGGTTAGGTTAGGTTAGGTTAGGTTAGGTTAGGTTAGGTTAGGTTAGGTTAGGTTAGGTTAGGTTAGGTTAGGTTAGGTTAGGTTAGGTTAGGTTAGGTTAGGTTAGGTTAGGTTAGGTTAGGTTAGGTTAGGTTAGGTTAGGTTAGGTTAGGTTAGGTTAGGTTAGGTTAGGTTAGGTTAGGTTAGGTTAGGTTAGGTTAGGTTAGGTTAGGTTAGGTTAGGTTAGGTTAGGTTAGGTTAGGTTAGGTTAGGTTAGGTTAGGTTAGGTTAGGTTAGGTTAGGTTAGGTTAGGTTAGGTTAGGTTAGGTTAGGTTAGGTTAGGTTAGGTTAGGTTAGGTTAGGTTAGGTTAGGTTAGGTTAGGTTAGGTTAGGTTAGGTTAGGTTAGGTTAGGTTAGGTTAGGTTAGGTTAGGTTAGGTTAGGTTAGGTTAGGTTAGGTTAGGTTAGGTTAGGTTAGGTTAGGTTAGGTTAGGTTAGGTTAGGTTAGGTTAGGTTAGGTTAGGTTAGGTTAGGTTAGGTTAGGTTAGGTTAGGTTAGGTTAGGTTAGGTTAGGTTAGGTTAGGTTAGGTTAGGTTAGGTTAGGTTAGGTTAGGTTAGGTTAGGTTAGGTTAGGTTAGGTTAGGTTAGGTTAGGTTAGGTTAGGTTAGGTTAGGTTAGGTTAGGTTAGGTTAGGTTAGGTTAGGTTAGGTTAGGTTAGGTTAGGTTAGGTTAGGTTAGGTTAGGTTAGGTTAGGTTAGGTTAGGTTAGGTTAGGTTAGGTTAGGTTAGGTTAGGTTAGGTTAGGTTAGGTTAGGTTAGGTTAGGTTAGGTTAGGTTAGGTTAGGTTAGGTTAGGTTAGGTTAGGTTAGGTTAGGTTAGGTTAGGTTAGGTTAGGTTAGGTTAGGTTAGGTTAGGTTAGGTTAGGTTAGGTTAGGTTAGGTTAGGTTAGGTTAGGTTAGGTTAGGTTAGGTTAGGTTAGGTTAGGTTAGGTTAGGTTAGGTTAGGTTAGGTTAGGTTAGGTTAGGTTAGGTTAGGTTAGGTTAGGTTAGGTTAGGTTAGGTTAGGTTAGGTTAGGTTAGGTTAGGTTAGGTTAGGTTAGGTTAGGTTAGGTTAGGTTAGGTTAGGTTAGGTTAGGTTAGGTTAGGTTAGGTTAGGTTAGGTTAGGTTAGGTTAGGTTAGGTTAGGTTAGGTTAGGTTAGGTTAGGTTAGGTTAGGTTAGGTTAGGTTAGGTTAGGTTAGGTTAGGTTAGGTTAGGTTAGGTTAGGTTAGGTTAGGTTAGGTTAGGTTAGGTTAGGTTAGGTTAGGTTAGGTTAGGTTAGGTTAGGTTAGGTTAGGTTAGGTTAGGTTAGGTTAGGTTAGGTTAGGTTAGGTTAGGTTAGGTTAGGTTAGGTTAGGTTAGGTTAGGTTAGGTTAGGTTAGGTTAGGTTAGGTTAGGTTAGGTTAGGTTAGGTTAGGTTAGGTTAGGTTAGGTTAGGTTAGGTTAGGTTAGGTTAGGTTAGGTTAGGTTAGGTTAGGTTAGGTTAGGTTAGGTTAGGTTAGGTTAGGTTAGGTTAGGTTAGGTTAGGTTAGGTTAGGTTAGGTTAGGTTAGGTTAGGTTAGGTTAGGTTAGGTTAGGTTAGGTTAGGTTAGGTTAGGTTAGGTTAGGTTAGGTTAGGTTAGGTTAGGTTAGGTTAGGTTAGGTTAGGTTAGGTTAGGTTAGGTTAGGTTAGGTTAGGTTAGGTTAGGTTAGGTTAGGTTAGGTTAGGTTAGGTTAGGTTAGGTTAGGTTAGGTTAGGTTAGGTTAGGTTAGGTTAGGTTAGGTTAGGTTAGGTTAGGTTAGGTTAGGTTAGGTTAGGTTAGGTTAGGTTAGGTTAGGTTAGGTTAGGTTAGGTTAGGTTAGGTTAGGTTAGGTTAGGTTAGGTTAGGTTAGGTTAGGTTAGGTTAGGTTAGGTTAGGTTAGGTTAGGTTAGGTTAGGTTAGGTTAGGTTAGGTTAGGTTAGGTTAGGTTAGGTTAGGTTAGGTTAGGTTAGGTTAGGTTAGGTTAGGTTAGGTTAGGTTAGGTTAGGTTAGGTTAGGTTAGGTTAGGTTAGGTTAGGTTAGGTTAGGTTAGGTTAGGTTAGGTTAGGTTAGGTTAGGTTAGGTTAGGTTAGGTTAGGTTAGGTTAGGTTAGGTTAGGTTAGGTTAGGTTAGGTTAGGTTAGGTTAGGTTAGGTTAGGTTAGGTTAGGTTAGGTTAGGTTAGGTTAGGTTAGGTTAGGTTAGGTTAGGTTAGGTTAGGTTAGGTTAGGTTAGGTTAGGTTAGGTTAGGTTAGGTTAGGTTAGGTTAGGTTAGGTTAGGTTAGGTTAGGTTAGGTTAGGTTAGGTTAGGTTAGGTTAGGTTAGGTTAGGTTAGGTTAGGTTAGGTTAGGTTAGGTTAGGTTAGGTTAGGTTAGGTTAGGTTAGGTTAGGTTAGGTTAGGTTAGGTTAGGTTAGGTTAGGTTAGGTTAGGTTAGGTTAGGTTAGGTTAGGTTAGGTTAGGTTAGGTTAGGTTAGGTTAGGTTAGGTTAGGTTAGGTTAGGTTAGGTTAGGTTAGGTTAGGTTAGGTTAGGTTAGGTTAGGTTAGGTTAGGTTAGGTTAGGTTAGGTTAGGTTAGGTTAGGTTAGGTTAGGTTAGGTTAGGTTAGGTTAGGTTAGGTTAGGTTAGGTTAGGTTAGGTTAGGTTAGGTTAGGTTAGGTTAGGTTAGGTTAGGTTAGGTTAGGTTAGGTTAGGTTAGGTTAGGTTAGGTTAGGTTAGGTTAGGTTAGGTTAGGTTAGGTTAGGTTAGGTTAGGTTAGGTTAGGTTAGGTTAGGTTAGGTTAGGTTAGGTTAGGTTAGGTTAGGTTAGGTTAGGTTAGGTTAGGTTAGGTTAGGTTAGGTTAGGTTAGGTTAGGTTAGGTTAGGTTAGGTTAGGTTAGGTTAGGTTAGGTTAGGTTAGGTTAGGTTAGGTTAGGTTAGGTTAGGTTAGGTTAGGTTAGGTTAGGTTAGGTTAGGTTAGGTTAGGTTAGGTTAGGTTAGGTTAGGTTAGGTTAGGTTAGGTTAGGTTAGGTTAGGTTAGGTTAGGTTAGGTTAGGTTAGGTTAGGTTAGGTTAGGTTAGGTTAGGTTAGGTTAGGTTAGGTTAGGTTAGGTTAGGTTAGGTTAGGTTAGGTTAGGTTAGGTTAGGTTAGGTTAGGTTAGGTTAGGTTAGGTTAGGTTAGGTTAGGTTAGGTTAGGTTAGGTTAGGTTAGGTTAGGTTAGGTTAGGTTAGGTTAGGTTAGGTTAGGTTAGGTTAGGTTAGGTTAGGTTAGGTTAGGTTAGGTTAGGTTAGGTTAGGTTAGGTTAGGTTAGGTTAGGTTAGGTTAGGTTAGGTTAGGTTAGGTTAGGTTAGGTTAGGTTAGGTTAGGTTAGGTTAGGTTAGGTTAGGTTAGGTTAGGTTAGGTTAGGTTAGGTTAGGTTAGGTTAGGTTAGGTTAGGTTAGGTTAGGTTAGGTTAGGTTAGGTTAGGTTAGGTTAGGTTAGGTTAGGTTAGGTTAGGTTAGGTTAGGTTAGGTTAGGTTAGGTTAGGTTAGGTTAGGTTAGGTTAGGTTAGGTTAGGTTAGGTTAGGTTAGGTTAGGTTAGGTTAGGTTAGGTTAGGTTAGGTTAGGTTAGGTTAGGTTAGGTTAGGTTAGGTTAGGTTAGGTTAGGTTAGGTTAGGTTAGGTTAGGTTAGGTTAGGTTAGGTTAGGTTAGGTTAGGTTAGGTTAGGTTAGGTTAGGTTAGGTTAGGTTAGGTTAGGTTAGGTTAGGTTAGGTTAGGTTAGGTTAGGTTAGGTTAGGTTAGGTTAGGTTAGGTTAGGTTAGGTTAGGTTAGGTTAGGTTAGGTTAGGTTAGGTTAGGTTAGGTTAGGTTAGGTTAGGTTAGGTTAGGTTAGGTTAGGTTAGGTTAGGTTAGGTTAGGTTAGGTTAGGTTAGGTTAGGTTAGGTTAGGTTAGGTTAGGTTAGGTTAGGTTAGGTTAGGTTAGGTTAGGTTAGGTTAGGTTAGGTTAGGTTAGGTTAGGTTAGGTTAGGTTAGGTTAGGTTAGGTTAGGTTAGGTTAGGTTAGGTTAGGTTAGGTTAGGTTAGGTTAGGTTAGGTTAGGTTAGGTTAGGTTAGGTTAGGTTAGGTTAGGTTAGGTTAGGTTAGGTTAGGTTAGGTTAGGTTAGGTTAGGTTAGGTTAGGTTAGGTTAGGTTAGGTTAGGTTAGGTTAGGTTAGGTTAGGTTAGGTTAGGTTAGGTTAGGTTAGGTTAGGTTAGGTTAGGTTAGGTTAGGTTAGGTTAGGTTAGGTTAGGTTAGGTTAGGTTAGGTTAGGTTAGGTTAGGTTAGGTTAGGTTAGGTTAGGTTAGGTTAGGTTAGGTTAGGTTAGGTTAGGTTAGGTTAGGTTAGGTTAGGTTAGGTTAGGTTAGGTTAGGTTAGGTTAGGTTAGGTTAGGTTAGGTTAGGTTAGGTTAGGTTAGGTTAGGTTAGGTTAGGTTAGGTTAGGTTAGGTTAGGTTAGGTTAGGTTAGGTTAGGTTAGGTTAGGTTAGGTTAGGTTAGGTTAGGTTAGGTTAGGTTAGGTTAGGTTAGGTTAGGTTAGGTTAGGTTAGGTTAGGTTAGGTTAGGTTAGGTTAGGTTAGGTTAGGTTAGGTTAGGTTAGGTTAGGTTAGGTTAGGTTAGGTTAGGTTAGGTTAGGTTAGGTTAGGTTAGGTTAGGTTAGGTTAGGTTAGGTTAGGTTAGGTTAGGTTAGGTTAGGTTAGGTTAGGTTAGGTTAGGTTAGGTTAGGTTAGGTTAGGTTAGGTTAGGTTAGGTTAGGTTAGGTTAGGTTAGGTTAGGTTAGGTTAGGTTAGGTTAGGTTAGGTTAGGTTAGGTTAGGTTAGGTTAGGTTAGGTTAGGTTAGGTTAGGTTAGGTTAGGTTAGGTTAGGTTAGGTTAGGTTAGGTTAGGTTAGGTTAGGTTAGGTTAGGTTAGGTTAGGTTAGGTTAGGTTAGGTTAGGTTAGGTTAGGTTAGGTTAGGTTAGGTTAGGTTAGGTTAGGTTAGGTTAGGTTAGGTTAGGTTAGGTTAGGTTAGGTTAGGTTAGGTTAGGTTAGGTTAGGTTAGGTTAGGTTAGGTTAGGTTAGGTTAGGTTAGGTTAGGTTAGGTTAGGTTAGGTTAGGTTAGGTTAGGTTAGGTTAGGTTAGGTTAGGTTAGGTTAGGTTAGGTTAGGTTAGGTTAGGTTAGGTTAGGTTAGGTTAGGTTAGGTTAGGTTAGGTTAGGTTAGGTTAGGTTAGGTTAGGTTAGGTTAGGTTAGGTTAGGTTAGGTTAGGTTAGGTTAGGTTAGGTTAGGTTAGGTTAGGTTAGGTTAGGTTAGGTTAGGTTAGGTTAGGTTAGGTTAGGTTAGGTTAGGTTAGGTTAGGTTAGGTTAGGTTAGGTTAGGTTAGGTTAGGTTAGGTTAGGTTAGGTTAGGTTAGGTTAGGTTAGGTTAGGTTAGGTTAGGTTAGGTTAGGTTAGGTTAGGTTAGGTTAGGTTAGGTTAGGTTAGGTTAGGTTAGGTTAGGTTAGGTTAGGTTAGGTTAGGTTAGGTTAGGTTAGGTTAGGTTAGGTTAGGTTAGGTTAGGTTAGGTTAGGTTAGGTTAGGTTAGGTTAGGTTAGGTTAGGTTAGGTTAGGTTAGGTTAGGTTAGGTTAGGTTAGGTTAGGTTAGGTTAGGTTAGGTTAGGTTAGGTTAGGTTAGGTTAGGTTAGGTTAGGTTAGGTTAGGTTAGGTTAGGTTAGGTTAGGTTAGGTTAGGTTAGGTTAGGTTAGGTTAGGTTAGGTTAGGTTAGGTTAGGTTAGGTTAGGTTAGGTTAGGTTAGGTTAGGTTAGGTTAGGTTAGGTTAGGTTAGGTTAGGTTAGGTTAGGTTAGGTTAGGTTAGGTTAGGTTAGGTTAGGTTAGGTTAGGTTAGGTTAGGTTAGGTTAGGTTAGGTTAGGTTAGGTTAGGTTAGGTTAGGTTAGGTTAGGTTAGGTTAGGTTAGGTTAGGTTAGGTTAGGTTAGGTTAGGTTAGGTTAGGTTAGGTTAGGTTAGGTTAGGTTAGGTTAGGTTAGGTTAGGTTAGGTTAGGTTAGGTTAGGTTAGGTTAGGTTAGGTTAGGTTAGGTTAGGTTAGGTTAGGTTAGGTTAGGTTAGGTTAGGTTAGGTTAGGTTAGGTTAGGTTAGGTTAGGTTAGGTTAGGTTAGGTTAGGTTAGGTTAGGTTAGGTTAGGTTAGGTTAGGTTAGGTTAGGTTAGGTTAGGTTAGGTTAGGTTAGGTTAGGTTAGGTTAGGTTAGGTTAGGTTAGGTTAGGTTAGGTTAGGTTAGGTTAGGTTAGGTTAGGTTAGGTTAGGTTAGGTTAGGTTAGGTTAGGTTAGGTTAGGTTAGGTTAGGTTAGGTTAGGTTAGGTTAGGTTAGGTTAGGTTAGGTTAGGTTAGGTTAGGTTAGGTTAGGTTAGGTTAGGTTAGGTTAGGTTAGGTTAGGTTAGGTTAGGTTAGGTTAGGTTAGGTTAGGTTAGGTTAGGTTAGGTTAGGTTAGGTTAGGTTAGGTTAGGTTAGGTTAGGTTAGGTTAGGTTAGGTTAGGTTAGGTTAGGTTAGGTTAGGTTAGGTTAGGTTAGGTTAGGTTAGGTTAGGTTAGGTTAGGTTAGGTTAGGTTAGGTTAGGTTAGGTTAGGTTAGGTTAGGTTAGGTTAGGTTAGGTTAGGTTAGGTTAGGTTAGGTTAGGTTAGGTTAGGTTAGGTTAGGTTAGGTTAGGTTAGGTTAGGTTAGGTTAGGTTAGGTTAGGTTAGGTTAGGTTAGGTTAGGTTAGGTTAGGTTAGGTTAGGTTAGGTTAGGTTAGGTTAGGTTAGGTTAGGTTAGGTTAGGTTAGGTTAGGTTAGGTTAGGTTAGGTTAGGTTAGGTTAGGTTAGGTTAGGTTAGGTTAGGTTAGGTTAGGTTAGGTTAGGTTAGGTTAGGTTAGGTTAGGTTAGGTTAGGTTAGGTTAGGTTAGGTTAGGTTAGGTTAGGTTAGGTTAGGTTAGGTTAGGTTAGGTTAGGTTAGGTTAGGTTAGGTTAGGTTAGGTTAGGTTAGGTTAGGTTAGGTTAGGTTAGGTTAGGTTAGGTTAGGTTAGGTTAGGTTAGGTTAGGTTAGGTTAGGTTAGGTTAGGTTAGGTTAGGTTAGGTTAGGTTAGGTTAGGTTAGGTTAGGTTAGGTTAGGTTAGGTTAGGTTAGGTTAGGTTAGGTTAGGTTAGGTTAGGTTAGGTTAGGTTAGGTTAGGTTAGGTTAGGTTAGGTTAGGTTAGGTTAGGTTAGGTTAGGTTAGGTTAGGTTAGGTTAGGTTAGGTTAGGTTAGGTTAGGTTAGGTTAGGTTAGGTTAGGTTAGGTTAGGTTAGGTTAGGTTAGGTTAGGTTAGGTTAGGTTAGGTTAGGTTAGGTTAGGTTAGGTTAGGTTAGGTTAGGTTAGGTTAGGTTAGGTTAGGTTAGGTTAGGTTAGGTTAGGTTAGGTTAGGTTAGGTTAGGTTAGGTTAGGTTAGGTTAGGTTAGGTTAGGTTAGGTTAGGTTAGGTTAGGTTAGGTTAGGTTAGGTTAGGTTAGGTTAGGTTAGGTTAGGTTAGGTTAGGTTAGGTTAGGTTAGGTTAGGTTAGGTTAGGTTAGGTTAGGTTAGGTTAGGTTAGGTTAGGTTAGGTTAGGTTAGGTTAGGTTAGGTTAGGTTAGGTTAGGTTAGGTTAGGTTAGGTTAGGTTAGGTTAGGTTAGGTTAGGTTAGGTTAGGTTAGGTTAGGTTAGGTTAGGTTAGGTTAGGTTAGGTTAGGTTAGGTTAGGTTAGGTTAGGTTAGGTTAGGTTAGGTTAGGTTAGGTTAGGTTAGGTTAGGTTAGGTTAGGTTAGGTTAGGTTAGGTTAGGTTAGGTTAGGTTAGGTTAGGTTAGGTTAGGTTAGGTTAGGTTAGGTTAGGTTAGGTTAGGTTAGGTTAGGTTAGGTTAGGTTAGGTTAGGTTAGGTTAGGTTAGGTTAGGTTAGGTTAGGTTAGGTTAGGTTAGGTTAGGTTAGGTTAGGTTAGGTTAGGTTAGGTTAGGTTAGGTTAGGTTAGGTTAGGTTAGGTTAGGTTAGGTTAGGTTAGGTTAGGTTAGGTTAGGTTAGGTTAGGTTAGGTTAGGTTAGGTTAGGTTAGGTTAGGTTAGGTTAGGTTAGGTTAGGTTAGGTTAGGTTAGGTTAGGTTAGGTTAGGTTAGGTTAGGTTAGGTTAGGTTAGGTTAGGTTAGGTTAGGTTAGGTTAGGTTAGGTTAGGTTAGGTTAGGTTAGGTTAGGTTAGGTTAGGTTAGGTTAGGTTAGGTTAGGTTAGGTTAGGTTAGGTTAGGTTAGGTTAGGTTAGGTTAGGTTAGGTTAGGTTAGGTTAGGTTAGGTTAGGTTAGGTTAGGTTAGGTTAGGTTAGGTTAGGTTAGGTTAGGTTAGGTTAGGTTAGGTTAGGTTAGGTTAGGTTAGGTTAGGTTAGGTTAGGTTAGGTTAGGTTAGGTTAGGTTAGGTTAGGTTAGGTTAGGTTAGGTTAGGTTAGGTTAGGTTAGGTTAGGTTAGGTTAGGTTAGGTTAGGTTAGGTTAGGTTAGGTTAGGTTAGGTTAGGTTAGGTTAGGTTAGGTTAGGTTAGGTTAGGTTAGGTTAGGTCTAGGTTAGGTTAGGTTAGGTTAGGTTAGGTTAGGTTAGGTTAGGTTAGGTTAGGTTAGGTTAGGTTAGGTTAGGTTAGGTTAGGTTAGGTTAGGTTAGGTTAGGTTAGGTTAGGTTAGGTTAGGTTAGGTTAGGTTAGGTTAGGTTAGGTTAGGTTAGGTTAGGTTAGGTTAGGTTAGGTTAGGTTAGGTTAGGTTAGGTTAGGTTAGGTTAGGTTAGGTTAGGTTAGGTTAGGTTAGGTTAGGTTAGGTTAGGTTAGGTTAGGTTAGGTTAGGTTAGGTTAGGTTAGGTTAGGTTAGGTTAGGTTAGGTTAGGTTAGGTTAGGTTAGGTTAGGTTAGGTTAGGTTAGGTTAGGTTAGGTTAGGTTAGGTTAGGTTAGGTTAGGTTAGGTTAGGTTAGGTTAGGTTAGGTTAGGTTAGGTTAGGTTAGGTTAGGTTAGGTTAGGTTAGGTTAGGTTAGGTTAGGTTAGGTTAGGTTAGGTTAGGTTAGGTTAGGTTAGGTTAGGTTAGGTTAGGTTAGGTTAGGTTAGGTTAGGTTAGGTTAGGTTAGGTTAGGTTAGGTTAGGTTAGGTTAGGTTAGGTTAGGTTAGGTTAGGTTAGGTTAGGTTAGGTTAGGTTAGGTTAGGTTAGGTTAGGTTAGGTTAGGTTAGGTTAGGTTAGGTTAGGTTAGGTTAGGTTAGGTTAGGTTAGGTTAGGTTAGGTTAGGTTAGGTTAGGTTAGGTTAGGTTAGGTTAGGTTAGGTTAGGTTAGGTTAGGTTAGGTTAGGTTAGGTTAGGTTAGGTTAGGTTAGGTTAGGTTAGGTTAGGTTAGGTTAGGTTAGGTTAGGTTAGGTTAGGTTAGGTTAGGTTAGGTTAGGTTAGGTTAGGTTAGGTTAGGTTAGGTTAGGTTAGGTTAGGTTAGGTTAGGTTAGGTTAGGTTAGGTTAGGTTAGGTTAGGTTAGGTTAGGTTAGGTTAGGTTAGGTTAGGTTAGGTTAGGTTAGGTTAGGTTAGGTTAGGTTAGGTTAGGTTAGGTTAGGTTAGGTTAGGTTAGGTTAGGTTAGGTTAGGTTAGGTTAGGTTAGGTTAGGTTAGGTTAGGTTAGGTTAGGTTAGGTTAGGTTAGGTTAGGTTAGGTTAGGTTAGGTTAGGTTAGGTTAGGTTAGGTTAGGTTAGGTTAGGTTAGGTTAGGTTAGGTTAGGTTAGGTTAGGTTAGGTTAGGTTAGGTTAGGTTAGGTTAGGTTAGGTTAGGTTAGGTTAGGTTAGGTTAGGTTAGGTTAGGTTAGGTTAGGTTAGGTTAGGTTAGGTTAGGTTAGGTTAGGTTAGGTTAGGTTAGGTTAGGTTAGGTTAGGTTAGGTTAGGTTAGGTTAGGTTAGGTTAGGTTAGGTTAGGTTAGGTTAGGTTAGGTTAGGTTAGGTTAGGTTAGGTTAGGTTAGGTTAGGTTAGGTTAGGTTAGGTTAGGTTAGGTTAGGTTAGGTTAGGTTAGGTTAGGTTAGGTTAGGTTAGGTTAGGTTAGGTTAGGTTAGGTTAGGTTAGGTTAGGTTAGGTTAGGTTAGGTTAGGTTAGGTTAGGTTAGGTTAGGTTAGGTTAGGTTAGGTTAGGTTAGGTTAGGTTAGGTTAGGTTAGGTTAGGTTAGGTTAGGTTAGGTTAGGTTAGGTTAGGTTAGGTTAGGTTAGGTTAGGTTAGGTTAGGTTAGGTTAGGTTAGGTTAGGTTAGGTTAGGTTAGGTTAGGTTAGGTTAGGTTAGGTTAGGTTAGGTTAGGTTAGGTTAGGTTAGGTTAGGTTAGGTTAGGTTAGGTTAGGTTAGGTTAGGTTAGGTTAGGTTAGGTTAGGTTAGGTTAGGTTAGGTTAGGTTAGGTTAGGTTAGGTTAGGTTAGGTTAGGTTAGGTTAGGTTAGGTTAGGTTAGGTTAGGTTAGGTTAGGTTAGGTTAGGTTAGGTTAGGTTAGGTTAGGTTAGGTTAGGTTAGGTTAGGTTAGGTTAGGTTAGGTTAGGTTAGGTTAGGTTAGGTTAGGTTAGGTTAGGTTAGGTTAGGTTAGGTTAGGTTAGGTTAGGTTAGGTTAGGTTAGGTTAGGTTAGGTTAGGTTAGGTTAGGTTAGGTTAGGTTAGGTTAGGTTAGGTTAGGTTAGGTTAGGTTAGGTTAGGTTAGGTTAGGTTAGGTTAGGTTAGGTTAGGTTAGGTTAGGTTAGGTTAGGTTAGGTTAGGTTAGGTTAGGTTAGGTTAGGTTAGGTTAGGTTAGGTTAGGTTAGGTTAGGTTAGGTTAGGTTAGGTTAGGTTAGGTTAGGTTAGGTTAGGTTAGGTTAGGTTAGGTTAGGTTAGGTTAGGTTAGGTTAGGTTAGGTTAGGTTAGGTTAGGTTAGGTTAGGTTAGGTTAGGTTAGGTTAGGTTAGGTTAGGTTAGGTTAGGTTAGGTTAGGTTAGGTTAGGTTAGGTTAGGTTAGGTTAGGTTAGGTTAGGTTAGGTTAGGTTAGGTTAGGTTAGGTTAGGTTAGGTTAGGTTAGGTTAGGTTAGGTTAGGTTAGGTTAGGTTAGGTTAGGTTAGGTTAGGTTAGGTTAGGTTAGGTTAGGTTAGGTTAGGTTAGGTTAGGTTAGGTTAGGTTAGGTTAGGTTAGGTTAGGTTAGGTTAGGTTAGGTTAGGTTAGGTTAGGTTAGGTTAGGTTAGGTTAGGTTAGGTTAGGTTAGGTTAGGTTAGGTTAGGTTAGGTTAGGTTAGGTTAGGTTAGGTTAGGTTAGGTTAGGTTAGGTTAGGTTAGGTTAGGTTAGGTTAGGTTAGGTTAGGTTAGGTTAGGTTAGGTTAGGTTAGGTTAGGTTAGGTTAGGTTAGGTTAGGTTAGGTTAGGTTAGGTTAGGTTAGGTTAGGTTAGGTTAGGTTAGGTTAGGTTAGGTTAGGTTAGGTTAGGTTAGGTTAGGTTAGGTTAGGTTAGGTTAGGTTAGGTTAGGTTAGGTTAGGTTAGGTTAGGTTAGGTTAGGTTAGGTTAGGTTAGGTTAGGTTAGGTTAGGTTAGGTTAG
>CAXFZR010000335.1:5000-32492 GCA_964007535.1 Brachyptera risi
CATGGAAAAGCCAGTATAGGCCTATATTGATACAAAAATGACAGTATTCAAATGGCGAGATTTGCAACGATTGTCGACTCTTGAACAGCCGTGTCTATATTCCACCAATAACGACTGGGAATTATAGCACTAGGTGTCCATTTTTTCCATTTTGAGATTTCAAATTGACGTAGCTGTCATCAATTCCACTATATTCATCAGAATCAAATGGGAGGGTGATACTAATGTGATGAATTTCTGTAGTCGATGAAATTGATCAACCAATTATCACAAACATTTCACTCTCTTATGAATTGATTACATTAACGACAACTTCCAGTAACGATATTCGAGGTAAGGTTTCACTCACGGCAGTCATCAGTCTATTCATAGGCCATGTTGTCGTCATTCCTCGAGCAACCAGCATACGTGGGTTGACTAGCGATTCTGCCCTTCTCGCATCCGGTCGGGGTGTCCATCTTGAAACTCGGCACCTCCACCGATATAAGCGATATATGCTGACATTCACATTCACTATTTGATTTCGATCCTCAATTTCACGTATTCAAATATAACATGGTGACGTTCTCCCCATGTGAGGTTTCAGACCATATTGACTCATATTAGATATAATAGCTCACCGAGCCACGTTACTCATGCAGCTGACAGCGATATGAGATCGTTCCAATTTCGGCGGCCATATTGGACATTTGAAAATAGAATCCAAGTGAGGCAATCTATATTATCGCTGATATATGTGGAATTTGATGAATTATGTGGCGGAAACTTCACGGTATGCAAAGCGGTGTGTAGCCACTGGCGATACACAAATATGTCCGCCTTTTCAACGTTGAGTTCAATGTATCTCGTTGATATCTATGATCAAATTCAGCTTTCTTTCATTTGTTCACGGGAACAAAATGTTCCCACAATACACAAAACCAAAACCAGTACCGTGGTGTTTGCGTCATCAAGTGTTCGTATCGCCAGTCCGCCACTGTACATCTGATTTATAGCTGTTTTGATTACCCGATATGCGGCCAGAATATTCTCAAAACTCCCAAATAGTTCGCCGTGATTATTAAGAGCGCATGAGAGTCGACTTCTTGAGAGATCAGTATTTATCTGTCAACGTTGGAATGGTTCGAAATATCAAATTGCGAATAATATGTGGATACAATGTCTCCTTGAAACGCTGAAGAGGCCTCAGGTGCTCGTATTTCACGCCACAAACTCTCACGGCCGTAGTTTTTGAGAAACTCAATAGGCCTATGATCAAATCAAATATAATCGAATCGAATATAATCAATGAACGAATAATAATGAAAATAATAATAAAGAATAATGAATATAATGAATATGATTATTTTTGCATCCTGTTGATGGTTGGAAAACGGAGGTTATCGCATTTACGGAATTTGGAACAAGAAATTTGTAATTTTTCAAATTCTTCAAATGAGAAATGAAGAAATTTCTGGTTTACGAAAACCTAATACATATTTTTGAATACCGAAAAAAAATATAGACTGTGGAATATATCAAAAGTGTGAGCCAGGGAATTAGCGGCGTTCATGTTAATCTGAGTTCGGCGGGCTAGTCTACGGGTTGCGCCTACCACACCATGCATGTTAAACTCGAGTCTGAAGCGAGGGAACAACGAGCCCGTGTAGAGCACCTGCGGCCTCTCAATATGATTCGCAATATCAACATTTCTCAATCTTTTCGATTACACAATTTTTCAATCTGAACTTTTTCAAGGACTTGATTTTCCAGGCGGGATTGTATGAGAGGCTCAAGATATTGATGTTTTACACCGCGAACTGACTTGTTGGAGTCGGAATATCGACATTTTCTCCGTTTTTCACCTGAATGAATTCAAAATTTGTATGTTTCATTCTTATTCCAGAATTCTTTCAGAAATGCGTGATGGTGCTCATTGATTCCACAAATATCTGGATCATGGATTGGTACGATTGAGTGAGTGGAAATGCTATCATGAAGTGATGAGGATGAAAGGATGTTCACAAAACTCAACACTGGGACGTTTGCGTTACTCGAAGTACTATACCCACCGAGAATTCAGTTCTTTCAAAGCAGTGTATTATTTCATTTAGCCACAGAGGGCGGCTGTGAAATATCGTCAACCTTCCGATGGGATAATAGTGAAAATTATCCGGCTGTGAAACTTTGAAAACAATACGCTTCAAGTTGAGAATGTCCTGAATATCATCAGAATATGAGATATTCAAGGACAGCACAACTTCATGAAACTGGACTACATCCAATTCAACGACTATATATATATTTTTTTTAATTCCAGAGAAAACAAGAAATCATCATGTCTCAATCAGGAATTCAGAATTATCAGGCCCATAGTTGTTCACCAGGACTTTTCAACTTTCTCCGAGACGTGACTTGGACATAACTGAATAATTTGCATGTTCATACACAGCATCGGTAATGTCCAGATCATGACTCATGATCATTGTAGGTTAACAAAATTTGGAAAGATTTCTTGTTTTCTATCATATTCTAGGGATGAATATCGCCATGATTATACGAGCTTCAGCGAGAAAAATTCGATTCAATTTTACATACTGAAAGAAAATTGGTGTTCGTTTTTTTGTTTTTTATGTTTTTTTGTCGGTTCTCCACAGGTCAAACGGCTACAGCTATCAACTTCAAACTCTTTTTAGTCATGGTTCCTTATCTTACTTAGATTTCCATAGTTTTGTGGCATCATCGAGTTGTAATATTTGGTCTTCTGAATTTTAGAAATGTCCAAAATACACATCAGAATAACACATCGTATATTTTTTTTAGAAGAATGATATTTTGTGTGAAGTTGAATAACATTCTGAAACACATTTCTGGAAATTCTCAGCTTGATCGGGTCAGCAATTTTGAAGAAAAAAAACATAAAATGTGCTTCGTTGGTACCACTCGAAGCAGTTTTTACCAATTATAACTTGAATGTCACCCAATTGGCGAATGTAGGCACGAGTTTGGCAGCATAATCAACATAATATTACTATCCGCTCGTCTAACAGCGCATATATGGCGTTTTCCTAGTGAGTCGATTTGTAGAATGAGGGATTTGATGTTCGTAAATGATATGGCTTGATAAACAAAGAAATCCTTCAACCTCAAATCACCACAACTTGCTCATCCATGACGTTCACAACTCTACATGTGTTTGTCAAAATAATGTGTTTGTTGAGTTGGTGAGAGATTCCCGATTCCATTCGTAATCGATATGGTTATAGACTATATGATAATATACTAATATATCCATTCAATTTAATTTAAAATTATTCATTCTTGCTCGTTTATATACATAAATGGAGATACAACACTAATAAAATATGAACGAAAAAATAATGACGATATACAGTAATGAAGAATCATCAATAGGCCTACCAGTAGCAAAAATCATCAAATTACACATTCTAGTATAAAATTCTAGTATTAAAACTATATTCAACAATGTAATGAATGTTATCAACTATAGGAAATGATGATGTTCCTTCTCATTCGTTACTTATCTAAATTAAGCAGTTGAATTTCGAAAATTCAAGATAACATTCTGAATTGAGGTATATTGAAGATTCAAGAAGCTCTCGTCAGACTATGTCTAGTGTGCGGGCTGTCTGGGAAAAAAATAGAGTACGGTTCAGAATATATACTATTTATGGCGAGGCAACAACGAAAAGAAACAATTGCCACCCTCGGTAGCTCGGTCAGCTGAGGCACCGCTTCAGAAACTGAAGTCACCGTTGGGCGTGGGTTCGAGTCCCGCATAAGGCATGGGTTTCTGTAAACGTCCTCTCACTTATCATCACTTCATCATTTCATCATCATCATCTGCTCATTCGTACCCCCGTATAACCTAGCTGTGGTGGGGTCGTTGAGCAAACAATAATCATCATCTGCTCATTCGTACCCCCGTATAACATAGCTGTGGTGGGGTCGTTGAGCAAGCAATAATCATCTGCTCATTCGTACCCCCGTATAACCTAGCTGTGGTGGGGTCGTTAAGCAAGCAATAATCATCTGCTCATTCGTACCCCCGTATAACCTGGCTGTGGTGGGGTCGTCAAGCAAACAATAATCATCATCTGCTCATTCGTACCCCCGTATAACCTAGCTGTGGTGGGGTCGTTAAGCAAGCAATAATCATCTGCTCATTCGTACCCCCGTATAGCCTAGCTGTGGTGGGGTCGTCAAGCAAACAATAATCATCTGCTCATTCGTACCCCCGTATAACCTAGCTGTGGTGGGGTCGTTAAGCAAACAATAAACATCATCTGCTCATTCGTACCCCCGTATAACATAGCTATGGTGGGGTCGTTAAGCAAACAATAAACATCATCTGCTCATTCGTACCCCCGTATAACCTAGCTGTGGTGAGGTCGTTAAGCAAGCAATAATCATCTGCTCATTCGTACCCCCGTATAACCTAGCTGTGGTGGGGTCGTTAAGCAAACAATAAACATCACCTGCTCATTCGTACCCCCGTATAACCTAGCTGTGGTGAGGTCGTTAAGCAAGCAATAATCATCTGCTCATTCGTACCCCCGTATAACCTAGCTGTGGTGAGGTCGTTAAGCAAGCAATAATCATCAATCAGGAAACAGTCTGAGGAACAATCGACAATATTGAGACAGTGATCGTGATGATTCATACATGATATACTATACTGTTACATTCACACAAAACTACCCCCCAAAAATATAAACATGATATGATGATATTGTGTTTCTCCCAATCAGATTTCAACCATGCACTCTTGAACACACTTTCTCAACGGATCGAAACAACTGACTTTCACGTCCATCACACCGGAAGAAACAACCGGTGTAACGGAATATTTGTACTGCTAGATTATGTTTACCCCCGTAATAAAATGCTGGCTGATGATTACTGTACGGTAATCATCAGCCAGGCATTTTATTACTGATCAGTACAAATATGCTGGCAGATGATTACTCCCTCTGATTTCTTATTACTGCTTTATAAAGTGACAAGATTAATAATAATCCAGCGGATCTTTACTGAATTCTATACAACGGTGGTAATAAGAATCCAGCATTTGTTTACTCCCTCGGATAAGAAAACTTGAGGTAATAATAATCTGGCAGATCTTTACTGTCTTGTTTCATTCATCGTACTATCAGGGTAAAAATAATATAGCTGAACTTTACTGTCCTCTATGAGGGAAGTAATGAGAATCTAGCTTCCATATAGTTTCTTAATACTGTTCTCAACAATACTTGAGG
Source organism: Brachyptera risi (assembly GCA_964007535.1). Taxonomy (NCBI): domain Eukaryota; kingdom Metazoa; phylum Arthropoda; class Insecta; order Plecoptera; family Taeniopterygidae; genus Brachyptera; species Brachyptera risi. Next base: position 10,259 of record CAXFZR010000335.1, read on the forward strand.
TAATAATAATCTAGCAGATCTTTACTGTCTTGTTTCTTAATACTGTTCTCAACAATACTTGAGGTAATAATAATCTGGCAGTTCTTTACTGTCTTGTTTCATTCATCGTACTATCAGGGTAAAAAAAATCTAGCGGAACTTTACTGTCCTCTATGAGGGAAGTAATAAGAATCTAGCTTCCATATAGTTTCTTAATACTGTTCTCAACGATACTTGAGGTAATAATAATCTGGCAGATCTTCACTGTCTTGTTTCTGGATACTGTTCTTAACGATACTCGAGGTAATAATAATCTGGCAGATCTTTACTGTCTTGTTTCATTCATCGTACTATTAGGGTAAAAAAATCTAGCGGAACTTTACTGTCCTCTATGAGGGAAGTAATAAGAATCTAGCTTCCATATAGTTTCTGAATACTGTTCTCAACGATACTTGAGGTAATGTTAATCTGGCAGATCTTTACTGTCTTGTTTCTGAGTACTGTTCTCAACGATACTTGAGATAAAAATAATCTGGCAGATCTTTACTGTCTTGTTTCATTCATCGTACTATCGGAGTGAAGAATATCTAGCGGAACTTTACTGTCCTCTATGAGGGAAGTAATAAGAATCTAGCTTCCATATACTTTCTGAATACTGTTCTCAATGATACTTGAGGTAATAATAATCTGGCAGATCTTAACTGTCTTGTTTCATTCATCGTACTATCAGGGTAAAATTAATCTAGCGAAACTTTACTGTCCTCTATGAGGGAAGTAATAAGAATCTAGCTTCCATATAGTTTCTGAATACTGTTCTCAACGATACTTGAGGTAATACAAATCTGGCAGATCTTTACTGTCTTGTATCTAAATACTGTTCTCAACGATACTTGAGGTAATAATAATCTGTCAGATCTTTACTGTTTTGTATCTGAATACTGTTTTCAACGATACTTGAGGTGATAATAATCTGGCAGATCTTTACTGCCTTGTTTCTGAATACTGTTTTCAACGATACTCGAGGTAATAATAATCTGGCAGATCTTTACTGTCTCGTTTCTGAATACTGTTTTCAACGATACTCGATGAGGTAATAATAATCTGGCAGATCTTCACTGTCTTGTTTCTGAATACTGTTTTCAACGATACTTGAGGTGATGATAATCTGTCAGATCTTTACTGTCTTGTTTCTGAATACTGTTTTCAACGATACTTGAGGTAATAATAATCTGTCAGATCTTTACTGTCTTGTTTCTGAATACTGTTTTCAACGATACTTGAGGTAATAATAATCTGGCAGATCTTTACTGTCTTGTTTCTGAATACTGTTTTCAACGATACTTGAGGTAATACTGAACATAGTATTTCCAGTTCTTGCCGGCAGAAATATTCGTGTGACGTCACAATTTCTTTTCTGCCAATAGTATTACTGATGCTACCAGGCAGAAAAATCTTTCTGTGAATAGTGTTTCCGGTTCGAGTAGGCAGGAAATGTTTTCTGCCAATAGGTATGCGGGTGCTTGGAGGCAAAATATTTTCTGCGAACAGACACTTCGTATTAAGAATAATGATTTACTTTTGAAGTGGACCATTGTGAATTTTGAATGAAAAAAACAATGCGAAGCGAATACTGATGATAATAGTACATATGAGTGTCTTTTCCGAAGAAGCAGTGAATTATATCTGTTTTAATAAGTAACGTGTACTTTGTCTGAGCAATACAAATTATTTACCTCTTTTTTAGATGACAGTGACGTTACGCAAGCAGTGAATTATATCTGTCTTAATAAGTAAAGTGTACTTTGTCTGAGCAATACAAATTAATCACCTCTTTTTTAGATGACATGGACGTTACGCTGGATTATTTTCCCCACGACATATCCCGGATCCAGATAACGGCCGATGTGAAACCTGATGTAGATCAGCTTGATTATTATTACTCCGGGTTTTTCATTTAGCAGAGATATGAACACAGAGGGAGTGATCAACAGTCAGTATTGTGCTGATCAGTATAGAATACAGTGAAGATCAGACAGATTATTTTTACCTCAAGTATTGTTGAAAACAGTATTCAGACAGTAAAGATCAGCCAGATTATTTTTACCTCAAGTATTGTTGAAAACAGTATTCAGACAGTAAAGATCAGCCAGATTATTTTTACCTCAAGTATTGTTGAAAACAGTATTCAGACAGTAAAGATCAGCCAGATTATTTTTACCTCAAGTATTGTTGAAAACAGTATTCAGACAGTAAAGATCAGCCAGATTATTTTTACCTCAAGTATTGTTGAAAACAGTATTCAGACAGTAAAGATCAGCCAGATTATTTTTACCTCAAGTATTGTTGAAAACAGTATTTGGACAGTAAAGATCAGCCAGATTATTTTTACCTCAAGTATTGTTGAAAACAGTATTCAGACAGTGGAGATCTGCCAGATTATTATTACCTCAAGTATCGTTGAGAACAGTATTCAGAAACTATATGGAAGCTAGATTCTTATTACTTCCCTCATAGAGGACAGTAGAGTTCCGCTAGATTATTTTTACCCTGATAGTACGATGAATGAAACAAGACAGTAAAGATCTGCCAGATTATTATTACCTCAAGTATCGTTGAGAACAGTTTTCAGAAACCAGACAGTAAAGATCTGCTAGATTATTATTACCTCAAGTATCGAGGGGAACAGTATTCAGAAACTATATGCAAGCTAGATTCTTATTACTACCCTCATAGAGGACAGTAAAGTTCCGCTAGATTATTTTTACCCTGATAGAACGATGAATAAAACAAGACAGTAAAGATCTGCCAGATTATTATTACCTCAAGTATCGTTGAGAACAGTTTTCAGAAACAAGACAGTGAAGATCTGCTAGATTATTATTACCTCAAGTATCGAGGGGAACAGTATTCAGAAACTATATGGAAGCTAGATTCTTATTATTTCCCTCATAGAAGACAGTAAAGTTCCGCTAGATTATTTTTACCCTGATAGTACGATGAATGAAACAAGACAGTAAAGATCTGCCAGATTATTATTACCTCGAATATCGTTGAGAACAGTTTTCAGAAACAAGACAGTAAAGATCTGCTAGATTATTATTACCTTAAGTATCGTTGAGAACAGTATTCAGAAACTATATGGAAGCTAGATTCTTATTACTTTCCTTATAGAGGACAGTGAAGTTCCGCTAGATTATTTTTACCCTAAGAGTACGATGAATGAAACAAGACAGTAAAGATCTGCCAGATTATTATTACCTCAAGTATTCAGTAAAGATCCGCTGGATTATTATTAATCTTGTCACTTTATAAAACAGTAATAAGAAATCAGAGGGAGTAATCATCTGCCAGCATATTTGTACTGATCAGTAATAAAATGCCTGGCTGATATTATTAATCTTGTCACTTCATAAAGCAGTAATAAGAAATCAGATTCTTATTACTTCCCTTATAGAGGACAGTAAAGTTCCGCTGGATTATTTTTACCCTAATAGTACGATGAATGAAACAAGACAGTAAAGATCTGCCAGATTATTATTACCTCAAGTATTCAGTAAAGATCCGCTGGATTATTATTAATCTTGTCACTTCATAAAGCAGTAATAAGAAATCAGATTCTTATTACTTCCCTTATGGAGGACAGTAAAGTTCCGCTAGATTATTTTTACCCTAATAGTACGATGAATGAAACAAGACAGTAAAGATCTGCCAGATTATTATTACCTCAAGTATTCAGTAAAGATCCGCTGGATTAATATTAATCTTGTCACTTTATGAAGCAGTAATAAGAAATCAGAGGGAGTAATCATCTGCCAGCATATTTGTACTGATCAGTAATAAAATGCCTGGCTGATATTATTAATCTTGTCACTTCATAAAGCAGTAATAAGAAATCAGATTCTTATTACTTCCCTTATAGAGGACAGTAAAGTTCCGCTAGATTATTTTTACCCTAATAGTACGATGAATGAAACAAGACAGTAAAGATCTGCCAGATTATTATTACCTCAAGTATTCAGTAAAGATCCGCTGGATTATTATTAATCTTGTCACTTTATAAAGCAGTAATAAGAAATCAGAGGGAGTAATCATCTGCCAGCATATTTGTACTGATCAGTAATAAAATGCCTGGCTGATATTATTAATCTTGTCACTTCATAAAGCAGTAATAAGAAATCAGATTCTTATTACTTCCCTTATAGAGGACAGTAAAGTTCCGCTAGATTATTTTTACCCTAATAGTACGATGAATGAAACAAGACAGTAAAGATCTGCCAGATTATTATTACCTCAAGTATTCAGTAAAGATCCGCTGGATTATTATTAATCTTGTCACTTCATAAAGCAGTAATAAGAAATCAGATTCTTATTACTTCCCTCATAGATGACAGTAAAGTTCCGCTAGATTATTTTTACCCTAATAGTACGATGAATGAAACAAGACAGTAAAGATCTGCCAGATTATTATTACCTCAAGTATTCAGTAAAGATCCGCTGGATTATTATTAATCTTGTCACTTTATAAAGCAGTAATAAGAAATCAGAGGGAGTAATCATCTGCCAGCATATTTGTACTGATCAGTAATAAAATGCCTGGCTGATGATTACCGTACAGTAATCATCAGCCAGCATTTTATTACTGAGGTGTAATAATCAGCGACAGTATAGTAATGCCACCACACCGGTCTTAAATGTTTTTTTATATAGGCCTATATTGGGTTTTCAACGACGCACTATACTGATGGCTACGATATATTGGCGTCGGTGGATGAAGAATGAGATGGAAAGGTATTTCATTAGGTGTTTTTGGATGGTGGGAAGGAGTCGGTCGTGGCCTGTTGTTAAGGAACCATCTCAGTATTAACCTGAACGACAGAGGAAGCTACCACGGAAAACCCCTGCCAGGATGGTCGACCATGGCGGGAATAGAACCCCGGTCTCCCGAATGACGGTTTGGTGTGTTACCACTCGGCCACGCGTTTCGGTCGATCGTAACTCCTCGTAATAGTTCATAAGTCTAATAATCTCACCACAGTCAACACTTTTGGCGTTGTGCCCGTTTTCTCGCCACTCGGGAATAAACATTCCTGGAAACTGTCCTAGGGGAAGAAAAAACAGCGACACATTTCCCATGTTTCACATTATTTATTGGTTATTTTTATACTGAAAAAGAATTCTGGCGCCCAACTGTGAATAGCCAATTATATGATTGGGTTGAGGTGATGAAAAAATGAATCACGAATATCGCTTTTTCATCCATTTCATATATAGCTGAAACTAGAAATATATTGATATATGAAAACAGAATATGATGATGGGGCTCATTTACAATGAAACAGCAACAATAACGCGAGAAATGCCTGTCTTACAGATTAAATTCAGTTGTCTTCATTCTTCTCCTTCCCACCATTCGAAAACACCTCATAGAATCACTCTCCATCTCATTTTCCCATCATTTTATGATTAATGTTTGCTCAACGACCTCATCAACAGCTTGGTTATACGGAGAGATGAGCAGAGGGTTATGAAACCATGGAGTGATAATTAGTGATAGGACATTTACAAAAACCCATGCCTTATGCGGGATTCGAACCCACGCCCACCGGTGACATCAGTTCTCATCATTTCATGATGGCTGTTGCTCACCCAACGACCCCACCAACAGCTGGTTCATAATGGGATACGAATGAGCAGGTGATAATGTTACTATTATGATAAGTGAAACGATGTTCACAAATACTCATGCCTCATGCAGAACTCAAACCCACACTCAACTTTGGCAGCATCACTCACTGAAGATATGCTCAACCGGCAAATGTAGCCGAGTGGTCAACGCACTTGCTTCATGTGACCCGGGAGGCTGTGGGCATATCGGACCCGGTTCGATCCCCGCCACCATCCATCCTTACAGAGGTTTTTCGTGGTTTTTCTCTGTAGTCCAGGCTGATTCCGGGATGGTTGCCACAATATAGGCCACGACCGCTTCCTTTTTACTGTCTCTTCTATCACTCATAAAAACCTTCATCTCATCATTCCATAATCTCATTATTCATTCATCCGACGCCAATAGAACTTAGTCATCATTACAGTGCGTCGTTAAAACCTAATATGAAAATTTAGAAAGAGATATGCTTCAGCTGCCTGAGCGACGGAGTTTCCACCATTTCATTCATCATTCAATGACGCCAATATATCCAATTCATCATACAAATTACGTCGATGTACAAAATAAAATTGAATGAAGAAGCCAGAAGATCCAAGTTCACTCGGGTCCACTAATATGTGCTTCATGTTTTTCTGGCTAGCAGCTGATATTTCCGAGAATCAGTTATGTATATAATTCATTCAAATTCATGTCAATTTGATAATGGTCGTCGCACTCATGTAGAAGAATTCTAGGAAATTATTCCCGCAGCAGAACAGCTGTTCCTCTCCACTACTCGTTTTCTTTCTCTTTTGTGTAATTGCATTTCCTGTGGAATCTGTCTGGGTTTGTGACATGAGCGAGTCTGTAATTGGATATATAAGATGTGAAAACGACGGAGCAAAATGTGCACAGAGGTGTCAATATTCTTGTGAAGAATCTTTGTTTTGTTTGTTTCATACATAGAGTTAGCAATAATTGAATTCATAGTTATTTTAAAGTGGATTCTCCTGCAGAGAAGAAAACGAGGAATATGATGTTGAAAATTGTAGTTTCAGGTCTCGTTGATGATCAGCTCACTTTCAAGGGGGTATAGTCACAAAGTGGAATAAGATGATCAGGACCAAATGTACGAATTATTTTTCGATTCAAAAACCATCCTGAATCATTGAAACTTGCACGCTATATCCATCATTCTATTTCTCACACACACTTCAAAAATGAAATCAGAAAGAAATTAAAATGATGATTTTCATATAATTTGAGTAATGCTATGTATTTTTCGGAAATACAAGACATGCAGTCACGAATCACAATGCCTATATTTCGAGAATGCATATCTATCTTGATGAATTCTAGTGGATAATGTTCGTCAAACACACTGTTATCTTTTGAACCTCTAAAACGAATCTGTTGCAATTTTTAGTTATTTAATCAATCATTCCATATCTGATACAGATTATACATTATTTTGAGACCACACAATCACATCTGTATATTCAATATGTTCTGATTATTTCCTCAGTTTTGCTTCACAAAATAATGACGATCAAAATACACACTTTGGAACTTTTTTTTCCCTCAAATCAGACCAGTAGTTTTTGAGTTATGTTGTCACAGGTCAGCAAAAACGTAGTTTTTTTGAAAACGTATCTGAAGTTCCAATACTCGATATGCATCGTCACAGTACGCATTACCGTCTGTGTTGCATTCAAATCTGGAAATATAGAGAAAAACTCCATGAGTTGCGATCACAAAGTCTTCGAATAACAGTACTTATTTACTACAGTACTGTTACGATCAACAGTACTTCAGAAAGAGAAGAAATCTGTGCCAAAAATGAATTTCATGCTGTGGCTATTTCCTTTCAACTGATCATCTTCACACTGAAAGTACATGAGGTCGATTGAGTGGTTTATCTGTCATTGACATGTAAGATTACTGTAGCACTTTCTACTCTCACATTCTACAATCTATCCTACTTCTTCTACATCTTCTATACATTCTATATACCCTCCCTATCCATAATAAAATGACTATTAATTCAGACACATGTCGGCACATAGATTATCTTACACACTGGCTATACAATCAGCTACCGCTAGAAATCAGAAAATCTGAGAATGTAATTGTATTCGAAAATTCCTTGAAAATTTGTATAAAAGAGTGTTATTAATCGATCTTGCGTAAAATAACGTGAAATAAAATAAAAGGGTCAAATAAATCCACTTTATTATTACTATGAACATGTTCATATGCAATATGATATTATATTAGTTCGTAACTTTTTTGTATTTGTTTTGTATACATACTTATGGCTTAATCAATATGTTTGAGTGTCGGATTCACAGTAATCATATTTTTTTTCAAGCAAGACAGCCCGCGCACAAGATTCAACTTATGCGGGCCTCGCACTCACAAAATATCGTTCCTCAATTTATAAATTTCATATCAAAACTTGATATCAAATTATTTACCACTATTACTTTAATGTGTTTATAATTGTTAACTTTTGATTTTATCGATCGTCTATTTGTTCATTTGTGCCTCTCTGTCCACTACCTATATGCAATTGTTGTAGTACTTGATATGTAAGCGTTGAGTAAGAATGGTTTCGAAATGAAAAAAAAAATGGAATGAATTGACTTGTTGGATATTAGATACCCATGAAAAATAACATCCACAGATATTCCATGCATGATCTTATCCCACCAAAACACTGACGGATAAAATCTTGGAGCCAAGTTCTGAAATATTTCAGCAACTACAAAAACTTCTTCATATAAAATGTGTGAAATCGAAACTGTACTGATTGGTCAATTTATATCAACTAGATAATGATGATGACTCAATGATAACTTGATAACTTGATAACTTGATAACTTGATGGATGATAAATGATAGCTTGATAACTTGATGATTGAAAACTTAATGATTCCTCCTGTTTGAGCCCGAGGGACACGGTCAAGTCATTCCACTATGTCGAACTATAATTAAATTTAAAAAAGGATGCAGATTGGTTAGTGTGATGATGAATATTCCTGACATTCTATCAAACCTTGTGTGATGACCGTGAAGGTTTCTTGAGAAAGTTGACTCTTCATAGAGATGTATGCGGGGATCACTCATAATGTTTCACATTGAATTTGCGGGATGAGGGGATCTGTGAAGATCAACCAATCTATCATAACAGCTGTTTATCGAGGATCCAGCTGATCAACGCGCGTGAGATCCACTCAGTTCAGCGTCTGAAAGTGTCACCATCGAACCTATCACGTGCCTAAACTGAGCTAATCGTACAAATCATCAGGCACTCTCGACCGTCATGGCTAAATTATGAGAGAGACGGGCGATTGTTTGTTGCGGATAACACGTCGTAAACAGGCTCTCAATTTACGCTGATCTCTCTCTCTCTCTCTCTCTCTCTCTCTCTCTCTCTTTCTCTCCCTCTCTCTCTCTCTTTCTCTCTTTCTCTCTCTCTCTCTCTCTCTCTCTCTCTCTTTCTATCACTCCCAGTTCATTTTTTTCTTTCTCACTATCTCTTCTTTGATCTTCCCACATGTATCTCGCTCTCGCTTTATTTCTGCATCCATCTTTCTCTGTTTTTCTTTCTCTCTTTCCAATTTTTTTTCACTCACTCTTCTTCTCTTCACATCTTCCTCTCTCTTTTCATTTCTGTTTCTCTCTCACCCGCCATTTACCCACATCATTGACGAAATTTCTATTGTTGGTGATTTCTCGTCTTCCTTGTTGTAGATTGATATCTTCTTCGTTGGTTGATCAATCACTTGCCATATCTCCAAATACGTCACGAAGTTTGAATCGGGATTCGAACACAAGTCAATGAATTCTACAATTCTTGAAAATCATTATTTTCCACTGTCAAAATCGTGAAAGATCGGAAAGAAGAATAAATCACCAAAAATCCATTCTCATTACATGGTATCCAGTTGTGTTATAGTATGGCGACATTTTGTGTGGAAACATAATGTATTTTCTCCAGAATTCACTGCGCATGCGCTTACTGCCTTCTGGTGGCCGAGATCGACAGGATTGTCTCCTGGGTATTTGAACGCAGTTCGAGACTTTCTTTTAATAACATCGAAACTTGATACAGAATCATTGTACCTCAATCAAGGCCATGTATGAAATATGGGATCGTCTGAACGGAGCACCACAAGGGCGATCGCATCACCTCAAAGCATGATTGTAAATTCATGACTCAACAAACAAACAATAAATCTTGAGGTAATGATAACAGGGTTCGAAAACAATTCACTGTGGGGAAAAAATCTCCTATCGTCTCATCATCTGTATCTTCCTTTCCTTCTTTTGAAATCTTTTTTCTCATCCCATCTGAGAAAGAATTTCACCGGATGATGAGGAATTTATTATAAACAGATATTTCGCTGAATCAAATTAACTCAAAAAATCAGTTTCCATCGAAAACGAAATTGAAAACTGGTCCATCAATTCTCAGGTGCTGACGAATATATGAATCGATAAGAATATATCATTATTGTTGAAATGTTCAACCTGTTCAACTGTTAAACTGTTGAACTGTTGAACTGTTCAACTGTTCAACCGTCTCATTGGCAATACCCATTATATTATGCCGTACTTCAGTATTCATCATTCATCGTATTTCATATCACATTACGTTATCATCCACAATGATTTGGAGTCGGCTGAAGAGGACATGCACAGATATTCTCTGGCTCCACAGCAGTAGGCACGGCATGCTCCCAGGTATGTCAATAACAATAATGTCATCGTTAAAATCAAGTGCATGTGCATTTTTTCTTATACGAATATAATTCTGTGTAAAGCGAACGCTAACGTCGAGTATTTCAAAAGATGAGCTTTTTTCTCCGAGAACGAAATGCCCCCTCAGGAATATCCTCTCCACCCGATGTCCAAACTCCCACCCAATAACCCACCCTATAGCCAACCAATGAGCATGGAGAGATCTAGATCGAAGCATTCATCATTGGCTTCTTTCATACTTCACCTCACAATACCGATTTGTCCAGATGATCTCTCTCTCTTCCTCACTCTCTCTCTCTCTCTCTCTCTCTCTCTCTCTCTCTCTCTCTCTCTCTCTCTCTCTCTCTCTCTCTCTCCATGTGGGCCTACATTTATTCATTTTTGTTTAGTATTTCTCGCTCTTTCTTTTTCTATTCCTCTTCCTCCAATATTCTCTCTCCCACTCTTTTTGTGTGTACCTCACTTCTCTTTCCCAATGTTCTCTCCTCGTATCTCTTCTTGTCTGTCCCTCTCTCTCTCTCTCTTGCTCTCTCTCTCTCCCTCTCTCTCTCACACACTCTCACCTCGTTCAGCCAAGCCAAGGGTTAGTATATTCAGTATGGAAATTGCGTCCAACGTTTCTCTTCAAATCTCTTGAGCCCTTTTCGTATCATGTGTAAGCCGCTTTAGTCAAGAGTGTTTGGTCGAACGCTAGTCTCTCCAATATAATAACATCACTGGTTAGGAGTTTCGAACCTTGATTACGTTCCATTGGGAACCAATTGGAATGAATTGCTCTCTTCTTGCTATCATCAAGTGGTTATTTTCGTTCAAGATATACCAGTCATCCAACAGTCTCTGGTCGTGAGATGTTCTTGTTATAGAGGTGGGAAGATACACGTACTTCCTCCATTTCTTTCAAATCACCGATTGGATGGACGATAGGTGTGGCTTATCGATGGGTCACATAGATCTATGTAGCATGGGATGACCTAAAAATTGCAGAGCTCGGAAATTCATTTCTAGTACATATAGCTCACACGATTGAGTGTGATATTTTATTCTTGAAAGTGGTCAATTATTTCAATAGGATTCCACTCACAGAGAAGGATCAATTTCTTTGGTTCTCATTGATGTACCAGTGTTGAAATGGGATGGTGTAAATTCGTACGAAAGAAGTTTAATTTTGAAAAATTCTTGGTGTACTAGTTGTGAAATACATTTGGAACCGTTACATATATAACATGTACTCAGTACCGGTAGATGAAATGGAAATGAAAATTCGGCATACATTTTGAGCCAATATTATCGAACTTACTGTCGATTCATATTAATATACATCCCCAATGTGTTACGTGTTATTTGTATGATATTCACCCGGGTGGGATCGTTTTTCCCTATGGTGATTGGGGACGCCTTAATATTCGTATCAAGAACGAAATTACGAAATTATCGTTCTATTACCATGTATAACATATTTATAGATGAGGTGAGTGATAATAGCACCCTGTATTTTCCTCATACATTTTCTCGAAAGGCAATAAAACGCACGAAAACGGACCACCCTGAGAACCAACTGGAAACGAACTGTGCTAGCAAAAAAAAACAGAAAAAATACTAACCAACTGACCCGAACTTCCACTTCTTGAGCAACCCAATATGAGTCGAAGTGGAGGTTGTGGTTTGGCCCCTTCAGAAATTTAATTCAAACTCAACTTCACCCATCCCAACCCTTACTAGAACTCATTGAACATTCGATGGGTGGTAACAATAACTGATGAGAAGGGACCAAACCCCTCAATTCTACTTTTGTCAGATTACTCCAAAAATATGAGCTAATATAGGTCAGTTCATTTTCAAGTCAGTTCGATATCATTACAGTCGGTCGTTCTCCGGTGAATTTTTACATTACAGTTGGTCGTTAGTGCGGTTGATTTTTAGTAAAATTGATTTTTGGTACAGCTGACAAATTTGCATCAATTTTTTCGTCACTATACGTATCGTTACATACAAAAAACAACAACATGTCACATAATGTGCGTGTTAATTATGAATTGAGAGTGAGACGAGTGGCTGAGTGGTTGATGCACTGACAGTCATTCAGGAGATCGGGCTTCGATTCCCGCCTTGGTCGACTATACGGACATGTGTTTTCCGTGGTTTCCCTCAGTCGTCCAGGTCAATACCGGAATGGTATCTCAACAGACCACGACCAATTCTTCTTAATATCGAAAAAATGGACGATGGTGGGAATTGAACCGGGTCATCCACGTGAATTTGACGGTTCACATGCAATGAAAATCACCATGATTTTCGAATGTATCAGGTATTTCGATACCGGATGCAAAGAATTCTCAAATATCAATATTTTCCCATTCGAATTTCGTTCTCATTTCCAATTATTATTGCCTTTATATTTCAAATGTTGTTCATGTTGTTGTTGTTGATGATGATTTCATTGACATTTTCATGGAGATCAGCATGTTTTCCACACAAGAACCCACAAAGCCCATTCGGCTTGACTGTGGCACAAACATGATGAATCATGGAACATCGAGACGCGTGGCCGAGTGGTTACACACTGAACCGTCATTTGGGAGACCAGGGTCCGATTCCCGCCATGGTCGACTATCCTGACAGGGGTTTTTCGTGGTTTCCCTTTGTCGTTTAGGTTGTTACCGGGATGTTTCCTTAACAACAGTCCACGACCGACTCCTTCTCACCATCCAAAACACATTATGAAATACCTTTTCATCTCATCATCCCAACATCTCATTCATCATCCACCGACGCCAATAGATCGTAGCCATCAGTACAATGCATCGGTGAAACCCAATATGAACCAAATCATGGAACAAACGTTATCATAGAATGGACTGTACATTTCTTTCATCTATTCTGACCGTCATTGATTGTTCTCCAGTTTCTCTCATCCGAACACGTCAACTTTTATAGCGATCTCCCCGCGACAAAACGTCTACAATTGTAATATGTGTATCTCGTATATTCCTCCTCCGTGCTGTCGTCCGTATGTAGGGTGTCGATCGACCGTTCTCGCATATGTCAGTACTGGCGAATGGGGGTGTCGACCATTCAACAATTGGTGTAATGTAGTGTATTTGTTCGCCAATGGGGACAGTTCAGTTTTGTACGTGATGTGTCAACCGTAACTGCCTCCATTTGTCTTCGTACTCTACTCATATACACGTCCAAACTGCCTCCATTTGTCTTCGTACTCTACTCATATACACGTCCAAACTGCCCCTATTCGTATTCCTACTCCACTCATATGAGCACACGTCCAAACTGCCCTCATTTCTCAATACTGTGGTAATATTCACGTATAATCCACCTCTATCCGTCTCTCTGCTTTGATAATATCCATGTTCAATCTGTACCCATTTGTATTTTTTCTACGATAATATAATAATATATTTATATATTCAATCTTATTCCCATACAATCCAATTTTTTCCGAATGTGATGGTAACATTCATGAACGATCTACCCCTATTTGTATTCCTACTATCCCCATCAGTTCATCAACTCTAGTTACATTCATGTTGGAAACCACCCTCATTCGATTATATTGTCTACCTTCATTCACGTCCAAACTGCCCCAAGTTCCCTCTCACTATGGGCCTACTCACGATCACGAATGAACTCCATCTATTTTCCTTCCAACCATTATCAAAGTCATGAGTATACCTCGACTGGATGAGACAGAGAAGTTGGTTGATTTATTTCGCTCGCAAAGTTTTGATATATCCAGCTATTGTTAATTCAATTTCCAAATTGAACAAATCTTCGTTTTGTCAAACAATACATGATAATCATACCGACAAAAATGAAAAGGAAATCGATGAATGGAGAGCACACGTTCCAGAACATATTATCTGAATTGTGGACGAAAAACATGGCATTCATGCGAGATATGTTCCAGTAGCCAATAGAAAACAGTCACCAAGTTGGCCACTCTCTTCCCAAAGGGCCAAATGCAAAAAGGGTAATAACTTTGATCTAGCTCAAAATTACGACTATTTCCATAGATAATACCATATTCGATCTATTATTTTGATTCTTCAATTCCAATAGAGAATAGATTGAAGATAATAATGGATTCAATCAAAAATTAAGAATTACAAATCAGGAATAATGGATCAAATATGGTATAATCTCTGGAGATTGTCGTCACTTTTGCCGGATCAAAGTTATGAACTTTTGTGAATCTGGGCCCAGTGTGCCGAAGTCACAATCCACAAGTGACATCCTGGACGCCATGCCAACTGATTGCCAGAACCACGGCCTCCTCTGATCCCATTCGTCTTGCTTGTTCGGACAACGGCTGTCAGAGCAAAGCAACCAACAAAGAAGAGAAGCCAATCGGACATTTTATCGACGCGATGGCGATTCTATTGTCACAAGCTTAAGAAACAGTGTGATGGCCGATCAAGGATGTACATTCCGGTGAAAGTATCTTCGACGATTGATTTCCAATGGACGGTTGGTATATGAGAGATTATGAAAACCTCTGTGTTACTCTTGTGGAGATTTGTCTTTTTCAATCGAAAGTAGCTATGGCGAAACTTTTGACGGTAGTTACCAGTTATAACGAAGTTGCCGTTGGAAATTTCAAGATTGCACACAATTGACGACTTTTATTCTCCGCCCCTTTGACGTCACAAATCATAACATCCAATCGACGTGGCTGTTAAAACTGAGGTGAAATTAGAATATCCAATCAGGGTTCTCTAAAATCATCACAAATGTTATGGATCTAACTGGCCGATTGGTGAAGTTACGCCCATGTCGATTCGTCAATTGTGAGGGGCTGCGTGAAATTGGCCCATCACAGAAAACGCGTTATATTGACGATAACAGGGAAATACGACCTGGAATCTTCACGGTACTAACAAGTACTGACAAAGTGCTGAAAAATTCCGTTGAAACACTCAAAGGTTCAAGACACTGTGAGGGGTTGGTTTTTGTAACTGGATCTGTTTTGCTCACCAAACGAAAGAGGAAGTAGAAAGATTGTGTCAATATTGACCTGTAGGCCTACTTAATAACGATGCACCAACGTTGACAGTTTGAATTCTGATGATCGGAGTTAGGTGAGGGGCTTGCGTGAAGTTGACTTCTACATGTACAACGCGCTACAATGACGAAACTTGAGGGGAACTAACAGGTATACCAACGAAACAAGAACAAATGGTGAATTAAAAAATGTTTTCAATTGCAAATATATTTCAATCAATAAAAAAGAATATTTTTCAAATGAAAAAATATTCCTGATTCTGATGTGGTTTGTACATGTGATCATGTTCTCATAAAACCGGAAATGAATACAGATACGAATACAAATACAAAATGATCACTTAAGGATATGTGTAGGGTCAAATTTGATCACTTATGATGATCGTGATGGTATGAATGAATTAATTAATATTAGGGTTCCACGGCGAGTCAACGACGGGGTCATTTTTGCGCTGGTTTGATACATGAGAACACTATACACCCATCTTCAGAGAAAAATAAAATAAATTAGAGGAATAAATCATAACATGTTCCGGTGTATGTCGTTATTCATCCATCTAGAGATGATAATTTTCATTTATGACAAATAACTGGATTTTGAGATGAGTAATGCATGACCATTGTAGAGAATTGAATTTGAAATGATGAGAAAAGAAATCGGAATGTTTGTCCCTGTTTTTTCTCTTGTGCCGGCAAAATAACCAAAAACGCTTGCAAAATACGTCAATAACACAAAAATGATTGAAGAAATTGGAACTCGACAGAGTAATTGTTTACACTATCGGGCATGTCATCTGATGATTCCAATTTCCATAAGGTTTGCCGTTCTATCAATACAGATTCAATTACAATCGCAACAATTTTTAAAAAACTCTCAGGCAACTAAATCGTTGATGTTAGGCCTATACATAACTATATATCCAACAACAGACAAATTGAAAAATATGCAGGATGGATGATACATTTATTTCACTATTGATGGATCATTCATCTCACTATTGATGGATCATTCATCTCACTATTGATGGATCATTCATCTCACTATTGATGGATCATTCATCTCACTATTGATGGATCATTCATCTCACTATTGATGGATCATTCATCTCACTATTGATGGATCATTCATCTCACTATTGATGGATCATTCATCTCACTATTGATGGATCATTCATCTCACTATTGATGGATCATTCATCTCACTATTGATGGATCATTCATCTCAAGGATCCCTTCTCCACGAGCACATCAGTAGATTCACACAGAACATATCTTCTCTCCTATAAAATATTGTCATCAAGATAGTCACAATTCGCGTGAACACATCTCTAGAAATAACTCATCGTTCCTACACCGACCAGTTGTTGGTAATAATTCTATATGATGACGTCATTCCCCTCCCCTCCTTTCTTTTCCCCCTCACCTAACAACACCGCATACCTCTGAGAGTCCCAGCGTCGAGGCCCGGCTAGTGTATCTCTCTCGCTAAGATGGTGACGTGGGCTGATATGGGCTTCTTGATTTACAGAATTCTCTGGTTATGTATCATCGACCCTGGATAATTGGGATTCATGGAGTAACTTTTGATTGTATTATATGAATGAGAAAGATATGAGGAAGGCATCGGATACCGAGACGCGTGACCGAGTGGTAACACACTGAACAGTCATTCGGGAGACCAGGGTTCGATTCCCGCCATGGTCGACCATCCTAACAGGGTTTTCTCGTGGTTTCTCCCTGTCGTTCAGGTCGATACTGGGATTGTTCCTTGACAGAAGGCCACGACCGACTCCTTTCCATTATCCACACACGTGATAAAATAACCTTTCATCTCATCATCCAATCATCTCATTCATCATCTACCGACGCCAATAGATCGTGGCCATCAGTGAAGTGCGTCGTTGGAAACCAATATATAAATGAGAATAAAAATGAACCCAATAAGGATTTGTACATAAATATGTATTTTTTAATAAAATCGAAACATTCCGATACAAAATCACTGTTCTCCGATTGAGGTCGGGGATGACAGGTGAATATATGATGATGCAGACACTTTTATATAATTCGATCGAATACAATTGATTGGATGATCATCGATTCTCAAGAAATATGATCAACTTATTTTGGAACTCATCATGGACACTGATTGGTCCTGATGAGGATGAGGAGTTACAGTTATATTTGAAATAGAATAGTGTATTCTTATTTATTCAGTACGATTGATTAATTCATATGATGATCAAAATATATTTGAACACAGATGGAGTGCGCAAATATTGACCCAAAAATTGTCGAGTACCCGAAAATTGATTATATCTCCGATATGTATATATATATATATATATATATATATATATATATATATATATATATATATATATATATATATATATATATATATATATATATATATATATATATATATAAATATCTATATATATAGAGATACATAAATATATATATTTCTGTATATATATATATATATATATATATATATATATATTTATATATATATATATATATATATATATATATATATATATATATATATATTTGTATATCTATATATATATATATATATATATATATATATATATATATATATATATGAACATATATATTCATATACATATATATATATATATATATATATATATATATATATAAATATATATATATATATATACTTATATATATATATTCATATATATATATATATATATATATATATATATATCCATATATATATATATATGTATATATATATATATATATATATATATATATATATATATATATATATATATATATATATATATATATTGATATACATATATATATTTATATATATATATATATATATATATATATATATATATATTCATATACATATATATATATATATATATATATATATATATATATATATATATATATATATATATATATATAAATATATATATATATATATATATATATATATATATATATTTATATATATATATATATATATATATATAAATATATATATATATATATATATATATCTCCATGTAATAACCTCATTCGGAATAAAACAGGTATATAAATGGTTCCATGCAAACGACATTCATCTCATCAACAGCTCATTAAGATCCTACCGACTTGCTGCATTTCCTGCAACTCCCGCGCCCTCACCGCGTGGCGCTGTCTACCCCACGCACCACGTGGTCACTTGGTTGAAACGCGGCACACACCGGATCGCGGTGCGGCTATTCCCGTCACGGATACGCACGATAACGTAGCGTTTGGGATCCCACAGACAGTGAGGAAAAAAATGAATGTCAGAAGTAGGATTTGCAGAAACAAAGGAGATAAGAGGATGGAAAAGACGTATGTTATATATATATATATATATATATATATATCCATATATGAATAATCCGGAAAGCTTATGAATTACCCATGAATAGAAATATCCATTTCCACGCGTACAGGAAGTGTGATTGTTCTATTAGGGGAAAACGCGAGATTCGCGTATTTTCTTCGTCATCTCCTATTTGATTGTTGTAACAATCTCTGGAAATGTGTATGATGATTGTTCACATATTCGATGAACAACTTAGAACATCTGAAACATTCTTGTCTCTCAGATATTTTTCCCTCGCGTTATTTCTATAGGGATTCACAAACTGTCTGATTTTTTCCCGGAGAAACCGTTCAATAAAATCCATTTCTTCTGATGAACGATCCCTAGCCATCCTGGTGCGATACCAATCTGTATGCCATGCACAAAATCACAAAAAAAAACGAAAAAACAGAGCTCATTCCTTTGGTACATACCACTACGCTCGTCCAACGACTTGTTTACAGCAAATGAATGTCACCGAATGAATGATCGATTTGTGTTCACCTAACGATCCCACCAACTTCAAGGTCATACGGGGATACGAATGAGCAAGTGATTCATGCAATTTTGAAGTATTGATAAGTGAAGAGACGTTCTTAAAAATGCATGCTTTTTGCGAGTCTCGAACCCACGTCCAACGGCGACTTCAGGTTCTGAAGCGGTGTCTCAACTGACTGATCTACGGAGTGTTTCCCCAAAATAATATATGTCTCATTTCACGATCGTTGATAGTGACACAATCGATCAACTGTTCTTCCTATACATTGCCACTAACGATTGAGTGTGCGACCCACCAAAAACTGTCGGTATGAACCTATATATATATATATATTCATAATGTATACGAAGTTTTGAATGAAACAAGTACGACATTCAGGATGTTTTTGTGATCTGCGCCAAAGTGTTGCGCGTGGGGCGATGTTATTTGCGACACAAGATTTGCCTCATTAAAACCTTGCACTGTGTTTTGTTTTGACATCTGCTCATATGTATTGTTGGCGATTTTCAAGATGATATTATGTTGACTTGGAGAATTTCGTGTCGAGTGGAGATGGCGCTTTATGGAATGACGGAGGGGAAGAGAAAGGAAGGCTGACGGGAGAGAGGCGATGTGGAGGAGATGTTCTTGAGTTCCGGTTGAAATAAATTGGTTGAGCATATCTTCCTTCCTTTCTTCTGTGTGTGATCTGGTGTATTCCCATTCAAATATATATATATATATATATATATATATATATATATATATATAAATATATATATATATATATATATATATATATATATATATATATATATATATATATATATATTCATACAATGACAACAGGACTTAGTTTGAACTCATCATTCATCCTCAATCTGGACTGACGATATGGAAGCTAGTATCATTCGAATGGTTGATGACTCATGACTTTTGGTATGATTGAACTGGGTCAGAATTTATCGAGAGCAGACTGAGAAATGACTCCACAAAAATCATCGATTAGTCATGAATATTCGAATACGTTTTATCCGCATGGAAAGTTCCGTTCCGGGGTGAAAATTGTTTTCCAAAATATCTGTTGTCGGCGATTCAGAACATTGATATCTCTACATTTGTTCCCATAAGATTTGACTGATGCAGTCTATGTGGTATTTGTCCACATCTTCTCATTTGACGTGATTTCTTCCGTGAACCAGATGATGTAGTGTGGTTACGGTATGTTATGTTGGGCTATAGTGAGTTGTTGTCCTTTTCATTGAGGAAACGAATATTTTCCCCAACACATTCGAGGGCATGATCATCCTCTTTGAGAATATATACTTGTCGCCTGGTTGGAGTGTCAAATATATATATATATACAGAATCTGAATTATCATAACTGAATTCGAAAGCGGTTCACCTTCGTTCGATCCCGACGCTTCCATATACTGATATCATGATTCCATATACCGATATCATGTATCATATAGGCTCTGACATTTTCGATGTGCTTCCATTTTGTTCATAGTCATGGAATGAGGGCCCAGTTTCACGATGTGGTGATACCAACATACTTCATCATAATATAAAGAAGATTTACTGACTGTAATGAAAATCACTCCCATACTGATAACATGTACGGTATTTGTGGTCTCTTGCGGTCAGTTCAGAGCCAGAGGTCCCGATTGCCTATCGCGATTTAGTAGATTTCCTTGTGAACTAGAGGGAAATGAGAGTGACCACGGTACCGGTGGCATTGCTGAGCTAACAAAATCTATAATTCATGTGCAAAACGAATGCAACTAATGAATGAATCATTCTAGTGGGCCGTGTATATCATTGTTGAGCGTTGTCGTTTTATAGTTCGATATGGAAGCGATAGTTGCGCTACAGGCAATCGGGACCACGAACTGAGATACTGAACCCGGAAATATTCCATTTCGAAGATGCGAGTCGGTACACCTTCTCAATATCCATGATAAAGTATCTGGATATCATTATATGTTGATTGAATTAGGATATTATTTTTCCCAACTATTTTCACTGATTCGAACAGGAAAAAAATCGACGTAATTTGCCTGTTTAACTTGGAACATTGTAAGTAATTTGACTCAGATTTCATTGACTTGAGAACAGCTGCGACATGAACTTTTCTCAACGGAGAGTTTGGAGTGAAGTTTTGAAATTACAACAGAAACAGTTAGTTACGGACAATTACATGATCTTGAGTCAGGGACGGCAATTCACTCTCTTGAAAGCAATCAAGTCTGTAATTTAGAATTCGAACGAGTGAATTCAAATTCTTGGTTAATTACTTGACTTGACTAACTCTGTACCAAGGAGAGGGTCCGCAAGTAAGATAATCACATATAATCATACATAATTATCTCCCGTGATTAATTTCTAGAATAATTGATTATGCGGATTACAACATAATTGAGAATTGAAATACAGTGAGGAAAGAACTGATTGAATTCAGAAAAAATAATGTGAAGGATAAAAATAATGGGAGATATATTCAATGAGGATATTAGTGATTTCGCCCACTCTCTCCCCCGGGAAATATTGAGATGATCGGGATCCCAATATGTATAATATATATATATATATATATATATATATATATATATATATATATATATATATATATATATATATATATATATATATATATAAATATATATACATATATATATATATATATATATATATATATATATATATATATATATATATATATATTTATATATATATATATCTGTGTTTAAATGTATATATATATATATATATATATATATATATATATATATATATATATATATATATATATATATATATATATATATATATATATATATATATATATATATATATATATATATAATATATATATATATATAATATATATATATATATATATATATATATATATATATCATATATATAGTATATATATATATATATATATATATAT
>CAXFZR010000336.1:0-15163 GCA_964007535.1 Brachyptera risi
TATAATATATATATATATATATATATATATATATATATATATAATATAATATATATATATATATATATATATATATATATATATATATATATATATATATATATATATATATATATATATATATATATATATATATATATATATATATATATATATATATATATATATATATATATATATATATATATATATATATATATATATATATATATATATATATATATATATATATATATATATATATATATATATCTATAGATGTATCTCCGCGATATATGTATCTTTGCAGATATGAAATGTCGGTAATTTTACTGATTAACGTACCATGGCCAATTTTTGTCCTCTGTTCCCGTTTCTTGTGTTTTCCGATGGATCTTGTTCATATCTATGGTCTGTAGTTTGGACATTTTGTATTTTGTTTGTTTTAATATGTTTTTTACTCACTTGAAGTTGATTCTTTGTGATCTGACTATGTTGACAAATATGGACAGTAGCTTAGGTTAATGTCAGGTTAGTGTACAAACCTCGCGTATACCGCCGGCAGGCGGAACGGAGCTCATTTAGGCTACCTTGATAAAAATGAAGAATAAATTTGAAAAATAAATGGCGTGGTACGTTAATCAGTTAATTTACCATATATATATATATATATATATATATATATATATATATATATATATATATATATATATATATATATATATATATATATATATATATATATATATATATATATATATATATATTTATATATATATCACAGCCTTCTTCATACAGATCATTCTTCTCTGATACTGCCGTTTCACTCGGGGTATGTTTCCCATGTTAACTGATGTCCAATTATTTTAATTTACACTATTCAAACGCGAAATATGCGTTGTAAGATGAGCAAGATATCTGAATAAGGTATAAAAGTCCTTGAAGGAGTTCTACCCTTTCTACTTTATCGACTCTGGTATTCTACACACCTTGATATCTGAATAAGCTATGAAAGTCGTTGAAGTAGTTCTACTCTTGCCACTTCATTGACTCAGGTATTCTACACACCTTGACGCATACAAAAAATACTTCATTGTTGGTCAACTCTTGAATCTAGAAAGCAGTGAATCTCGACAACTTAATTGATGAGCGTAGCGAAGTCTCCATCCCACTCTTATAGGGTTTTGTCTGTGTGTTTTTTTTTTTTTGTAAGCACTCCACAGGTCGCAAGGGTTGACTGATCAACATGAAACTTTTTTTGTACACGCAAACTCATCCAACTTAGAACTGTATAGTCTTTGGAATGAATCGATCGGACCGATTTTGAGAATCATCATCTCAAAGTTTCTAAAAACCCCATAAGATTTGGCTGGGCGGAAAATGTTGAAAAATAAAATCTCTCCAAATGGGATGAAATTTTCTCTAAATGTGTACTACATGGATTTTACACATTATTACGATTTTTTAAGCAATTCTGATCAGTCTTTTTGAAGAAAAAAAATAAAATGACTGATAATATTCATAAAATATATCATACAAATTGTGACAGAATTAAGTTGTCGAGATTCACTGCTTTCTAGATTCAAGAGTTGACCAACAATGAAGTATTTTTTATATGCGTCAAGGTGTGTAGAATACCAGAGTCAATATAGAAAAGGAGATTAGAACTACTTTAACGACTTTTATAGCTTATTCAGATATCAAGGTGTGTAGAATACCAGAGTTGATAAAGTAGCAAGGGTAGAACTACTTCAAGGACTTTCATACCTTATTCAGATATCTCGCTCATCTTACAACGCATATTTCGCGTTTGACTAGTTCTGTCACAATTTTTATGATATATTTTATGAATATTATCAGTCATTTTATTTTTTTTATTCAAAACGACTGATCAGAATTGCTTAAAAAATCGTAATAATGTGTAAAATCCATGTATACACATTTAGAGAAAATTTCATTCCATTTGGAGAGATTTTATTTTTCAACATTTTCCGCTCAGCCAAATCTTATGGGGTTTTTAGAAACTTTGAGATGATGATTCTCAAAATCGGTCCGACCGATTCATCCCAAAAACTATACAGTTCTAAGTTGGATGAGTTTGCGTGTACAAAAAAAGGTTCATGTTGATCAGTCAACCCTTGCGACCTGTGGAGTGCTTACAAACAAAAAATAAAAAACACAGACAAAGCCCTATAAGAGTGGGATGGAGACTTTGCTACGCTCATCAAAAATCGCCGATGGTGCCGTTGTTTCCAGACCATGACGTCACTTTCCAAAGATGTTCAAGTATCACTCTGTTTGGCATTTCATATCTGCGAAGATACAAACAACTTTGGGAATTTCAGTACGAGAATTTAAATTACACACGCATTCTATCAGGCCGTGACTTCTAGTTCACCAACTTTGTTTATTACAATAATATGAAAGATTTTATTCAATAATATAATGGAACCGGAATATCACCGGGACAAGTTCTTGAATGATGTTCATAGCTTGGGTCAACATAAATATCGTTCAAGTCTGAACCTGGGTAAGTCTAGGCCTATAGGCCCTAACCAAAATGTAGATATGACATAACCTCAATAACGTCGCAAGAAATTGAATAGTGTGACAGAATGACTTTTGTTTGAAGTTGAAACTTTAGATACCAGGGTGCAGTAGCCTACATATCAGACCATGACTTCATTTTTGCCTGCGCGAGCAAATATGCACGAACCCGTCAAAATAGCCCGAGTGAAAGGGCAGTACAAGGAATTAATGATTTAAATAAAGAAGGCTGTGATATATATATATATACTGGTAGGCCTATAGGTAGAGGCATGACATTTTTGAATTTTCATTGAATTGACCAC
This sequence comes from Brachyptera risi, assembly GCA_964007535.1. Lineage (NCBI taxonomy): Eukaryota > Metazoa > Arthropoda > Insecta > Plecoptera > Taeniopterygidae > Brachyptera > Brachyptera risi. Next base: position 2,832 of record CAXFZR010000336.1, read on the forward strand.
TAGAGTGATAGGTGTGGCTAATCGCCGAAGCCACCTGGATCTATACTTCATGTGGGAATTTAGAGATACTCTGATAGGTGAAATTTCCCACATAACAAAGCCTATTTGATTGGATGTTCTGTTTTGTGACGTTTATGGACGGGTCAATCACTAGTCGTCAATTGAGAGTCATCCAAAACCATAATTTTTGGTGTTTTCTTCATGTTTTGTGATGTTCAAAACCATTTAAGGCCAAGTTCTTTTTTGCTAATCAAAGCAATATATGCCTTTTACAACGATAAATCAAAATTTACACGAAATAAGCACTATTTGTGAGAAAATAGCAATTTTTCTAAAAACTTTGTCAGTTACACTCATTTTTTTAAAATTAGATTCAAGTGCCATGAAAACTAAAAATCTTTCATTCCAGTTCGTTAGGATAAGATATCTATTTGTCAACATTCGTTGGCCTGTGGCAGTCACTTAGGATGTTCTTTTATTCTGTGCAGTTTAATTACGGTAGGCCTAGTGTTTTAATGTGGGGCATTTTGACGTCTTTTCAGAACTTGCTCACTGCTCAAGCTAAGAATATGTTGAAAATAGCTTCTAATATATGTGTAGGCCCTACATCAACATCATTCATATCTCGCAACCTTCACGTTTCTCCAGAGACTTTTTGATGCTAAATTAATGCTAATTTCAAATTTGACTGATGCTATAAAATGCTATTTTTGGAATGACTAATGCTAAAAAACAAAATAATTAATGCTATAATTTCATGCCTCTACCCATAGGTAATGATGAGGTCTTGTCCAATGCAGGCCTAATCAGTGGTGGAGGACCTACAAATACTTTTGATGTACATAGACTGGTTACAAACGACAGAGAACTGGAACTAATATTTTTGATCGATTAGGCCTAAATTGTTGCGTCTGATGAATTTTTATGAAATTTTCAGATAAAGTTGAAATGGATAGTTTGATGCTTACAATAATGCAAGTTGGTGAAAAGATATCAAACCTAAAGTTCCATGTGAAAGAAGTGATCGAAGAGACTTACGTTGATTTTGTTCGGGTGCCAGACGAGCACAGACAAATGGTGTATGAAGCAAAATCTCTTGTAGAAGAAATTGACAGTTTAGCAGAAGAAGTTGAAACAAAAACTAAACGAAATTTGCGAAACTCAACCAGTGAATTGAAAAAGTTGTCTGCTTGCCTTCAAGAGATTACCTTGACTGCAGCAATTGTTAATCAGTTGGTAGATTTGGATACCACGTTGCAATCTGCTTCCAATCAACAGGATCAATTGAAGTACTGTGATATGGCAAAATCGTTACGTAAAGCCCAAGAAATAGTATCAAAGTCTACCGAACATAATAAAGATTTGGAATTATTCAAAGCTCTGGCTAAAGAATGTTCTCACACTGGCGCGAACTTCTTAGAGGACATGATGAACGTCTGGGGAGATTGCTTCAAATTCAAAGAAACCGAGGACGAAAGTCCACCCTATTCCAAGCATTTCTCGTTGTCGGTGGACATTAATCGTCTGGACGAAATTGAACAAATGCTACAAGCGTTGAACTACTTTGAACATCTCGATTTGTATTTTGAAAAGTTTGCAAGTTGGATTGTGAAGTGTATGTTTCATCCAGTGATATTGCAAGGGGCCAAGGTCATTATTGTTGACAAGGGCAAGTTTGTGACTGCCGACGTCGAGGTTGATCCTTCGATTCAGAAAACCACATACGACGTGGTTTATGAAAATCTACGCCACATATTCAGTTTCTTCCATTTGAATTTGAATGTTGAGATTGCAGAGAATATTACCCTACTTAATCGACTTGGAGAAATAATTGCTAGTGATCTCAATGATAGCCTTATTAAAAACTGTCTTGCGGACACAATACCAAGTCATAGTAACTTGTTGGATGACTATAGTACTATCATAGAAGCAACTGCAGAACTTCAGTCTCATCTGAAGAACATAGGTATGTTAACCGTATTTCCTTTGCTTGAAACTATTCGACAGTATCTGTCGCTGAGGTAATTGTTAGGCACTTGATATTGACTTGGAAGTACGTACAGTCAAACCAAGTCAGGCTCATGTTAGTTGCTCCATATTCATTTCTCAAATTCACAATATTATAATTTAAGGCATTTCAAGCTTACTTCAACTATTTTTATTGTACATGAACCATTGAAAATTAAAAATAATAAAGATTTTGTTTCAAGATTACAGTAGGCCTACCGGTAGATAGTCAAATGATAAATTGCAGATCCACTGATTCTTTATTTAAACATCCTCAACTAGGCCTAATTACACGTTTTTATTTTACTCAATTTGGATCCTTTTCATAATATTTTCAGGATTCCTCACGGAGAACGATACAACACTGCAAGACTATACTCACAACGTTGAGTATTTGTGTGCCAACAAAACGTGCCGGATTATTCTCGAGCGAGCAAGGGCGATCATGAAGAAAGACCTTTACGACATGGTACAAGTTGGGCTTGTGACGGAAGCAAAACAAGTACGTTGGTAGAAATAAGTGACTATTGTCTCGGTATGTGAGTCATCGGCTTATCGCTATATCATAGAGCCAGGCCTACGGAAATATGAAAACGTTATATTTCTCTGTGAAAACGACTTGAGCAGGGGTAGGACTACATGTTTATAAGTTAATTAAAGTCAATACCATATAGTTAGTGAAATCCAGACAATTCATCAGTAATTCACACATTTAGGCCTACCCTACTGTAATTTCAAGGGCGTAACCGATAATTAGGCCCTACTAATCCAAGTTTAATGCCTTCTGTATCAATTAGTGTACATGAGTGGACTGTGATGACATTCCTTCGAAACATTGGTGTAGGTTCCTGATAAAGTTGAAATATGCACCTGGAGAAGGAGGGAGGGGATGGATTGTTAGGTTGGGTTGGGTCCTATGTCAGGTCAGTTTAGTCATTATAATTCCAATCAAAATGTTCAGATTTACAGTAATCCTATCTAAAATAAGATATGCTGTCCATGTTACTGTGTATCTGTGGAGCTACTGGGCCTATATATTATATATGGATATATGCAGTTACTTTCGAGCAACACACTTGATGCCGGCTTCAAAGATTAGTTCCCGATTGAAACACTTTGAAAATAATTGATGAGCGTAGCGAAGTCTCCATCCCACTCTTATAGGGCTTTGTCTGTGTGTTTTTTTTTTTTTTTTTTTTTTTTTTGTTTGTAAGCACTCCACAGGTCGCAAGGGTTGACTGATCAACATGAAACTTTTTTTGTACACTCAAACTCATCCAACTTAGAACTGTATAGTTTTTGGGATGAATCGGTCGGACCGATTTTGAGAATCATCATCTCAAAGTTTCTAAAAACCCCATAAGATTTGGCTGGGCAGAAAATGTTGGAAAATAAAATCTCTCCAAATGGAATGAAATTCTCTCTAAATGTGTATACATGGATTTTACACATTACAGTATTACGATTTTTTAAGCAATTCTGATCAGTCGTTTTGAAGAAAAAAAATAAAATGACTGATAATATTCATAAAATATATCGTAACAATTGTGACAGAATTAAGTTGTCGAGATTCACTGCTTTCTAGATTCAAGAGTTGACCAACAATGAAGTATTTTTTATATGCGTCAAGGTGTGTAGAACACCAGAGTCAATGAAGTGGCAAGAGTAGAACTACTTTAACGACTTTAATAGCTTATTCAGATATCAAGGTGTGTAGAATACCAGAGTCGATAAAGTAGCAAGGGTAGAACTACTTTAAGGACTTTTATACCTTATTGAGATATCTCGCTCATCTTACAACGCATATTTCGCGTTTGACTAGTTGAATGAAATTATACTGGGGACGATTTTCTGTTTGGTACAGTTTTGTTGAATACGAGTTTTATTTGTTGATTCATCATATGATAGGGTAGTTGTGTGTGGGAAGACTTTCCGACAAAAGATTTTCATTTTGTACATATCTCCATTGAGTGGGCCTACATTTTAATCAATTGTTTTCAAATAGGCCTATATAAATACCATGGGAAGAGTTTCAGTTGTATAGACTTTCCGTGGGGAAGAGATTCACGCGACCCTTCTGATATATATGCGTACATCATTTTCATCAAAGAACCTTCACATTTATCCAAAGACATTTTGATGCTAAATTATTGCTAAATTAAATGATATTAATAGGCTTACTATGAAATCCTATTTTCAAAAAAGCAATTTTTTTTTAATGCTTCAATTTCATATCTACATATATATTAAACATGTTAGTAAAGGCTATAGACATGCAAACATAGCTTCTATTTTTTTCTTCTCATAGCACTTGGAATTTGAAATGTAGCTCTTTGGTGCATCTACAATATTATTTTTATCATCGTGTTTTGTAGTGCAACAAAGTTCTGTAGCATAACAACAGTACGGTACTGGTAAAACCATTAGATAACGTACAAAAGAATACAAGAGAAACACCCCAATTGATATTTTTCAGAAAAATACCAGTCTTCACAAGTGGGTTAAAGCCATGCCCCATCCGCCGCCTGCATTTGCAACTACTTTTTTTCCAGATTCCCCAACAAACTTTACCCGTTTGCATCTAAATTGGAATAATTTGGGGATAAATAGTATCTATACCCTAATGAGCACTTCTATTCCGAATATGGCTTCTATATCGCTAATACATTGAAACGTAGCAGATTCAGATGTTTGTAGCACCTTTTCGCCTTTTCAAAAACATGATAGAATACCATCAAACGTATTGAAACATGAAGAAATATCAGAACATCATGTAAAGAAGCACTTTTAGATTTCATCGCTTTTATAGCAATTGCTATTTTTACATGTCTCTAGTAAAGGCTGTTATCACATTTCAATATTTCCTAAAAATCAATGGGTAAACAATGTAGGCCTATACTGTTGTATACCCAATTGATGTAATGTAATGTAATATATATATTTATTAGCAGTAAGCTATTTACATAATTAAATTCACAGTACAGAAAATTCTAAAAAGAAAAAGAAAATACAGTACCAAGTTATTTGTTACAATTACAATTAGAAGTTATTTATAGTTGCACACTCACACATATTCTTCTAATAAGTACATTTATCCCAAAAATTGAGATTATTTTTCTCAAATCCCTTAGGAATGATCTTTTTTTCTTTAATTAGCTTACAACATTCTCGTCTAAAGCTACTTATTTCACTTAAATTCTTAACACTATCAGGTACTCTGTTATAAATTCTCATACCTTCAACAAAAATTGAGTTATCTTGTTCTTTATACACTGTTCGTATAATATTTATATTTTCCCTGGTTCTAGTTCTATAGCTATGTGTATGTTTATTTAAAACTATTTTATTACAAAGGTATTGTGGCACCAACCCTTTGTTTATCTTGAAAATTAAAGTTAGACTGTTCAACAAAATCCGTTCTTTAACAGTTAGCCAACACAAGGCTTTACACATTTCTGCAATTGGGGCATCCCTTTTCACTCTTAAAATACTTTGCATGGCTTTGTTCTGTATTCTTTGTAATGACATAATTGGTACCCGTCATCATTACCCGGGTAATCAAAATTTTTTTAATCCCAACCATGCTTATCTACTTTTCATTTAAATATATTTTATCGTCTTATTTACCATCTTTAGGTTACCAATTAATGTTGCAACTATAAACAGTCTGCTCATATCATATCACTGACCCTTTCAGCACAACATAATCTGCCCAAACACATTGGTTGAGTCATTTTGAGTGAATGTGGCATGTCCCTCTTTTTTGTGAACAAAGGGCCATGTGTTTAAGCGGTATGCAGAAGTGTTAGAACTGTGGTCGCTACGAGTGCCAGAGTGATGGAGCCTGGAGGGGGAGGGGGAGCAGCACGTGCAAGCCAGATGAGACTGGTGATATCTATGGTCTAGAAAGTAGTAGAGGAGGCCTAAATTCTTTTGTTTTTCCCGCCACACAAGCACGCTTTGTTTAAAAGTTATCTGTCAGTGAAAATGAAGAACAAAAGCTCACGTTGTAAAAAGTGGCGGGTACCCGGGTAAGGAATATTGGAGTCGGGTAGTGGTGTCCCGACGCGGGTACCCGGGTATCTGCCGACACCCTTAATACATTGTTGATTTATGTAAGCTGCTGAGCCTAATAAAATAAGTAAGTTTACGCCATATACAGGGGCGGTTCTACAGGGCGGGCCAGGCGGGCCCGGGCCCCCCTGACTTTTTATTATTTTCATTATAAAAATCGCAAGGGCTACTTTTTCAAATTTCCAATATTGTTGAATGTATAGGCAGGCCTACAGATGTTGTCAGGGAGAGTTGAGTCTGACGTGAGAGCTTCTTTTTCCCGCCACGTTATCCCGACTCTACTGACTTCGTTGGGGGAGGAGGTCCGAAGCTCTCGACGGTATGGTAGCCGGAAGGATTTATTACCTGCACCGGAAGGAACAATTGAAGTTGAAGGACAATTAGAGAGATGAACTTGAATCGCCGTTGAATAAGTAGGATCATTATATTCTGAAGATATGCATTGGAAATGTAAATGTTTTTTTTTTTTTTTAATAACATCGAAACTTGATACAAAATCATTGTTCCCCAATTAAGGCTATGGATGAAAGATAGGATCGTTTGGACGGGGCACCACAAGGGCGATCTTACCACCCCATTTTGATTATTTAAAACTAATGGTATTCAACACCAGGACTGCGCTGTCTGTGACCATAATTTTTCGCAGTAGATAAAAGTCTTTCAGTATAAAAAATGTAAATGTAAGCAATTCATTTTTTTATTGGAAGTAATTCACTCATATGCGGCCGAGATACGTCGATATGTTTGTGGAAGTGATTTTCATTCATCTGCTTGAATTCAACGTATCTCCGCCGAATATGAGTGAATTGATTCCAATAAAAAATTGCTATAATTTGCTTTATAATTTGCTATTAATTGCAATAAGCAAATTGCTTAGATTTTAGTGACTGGAAATTGGGATGCCAATTATTCAAAAACTATGACTAACATCAACTCTACTGAAGAATATATTAGCTTGTCTGAAGTAAAACTTTACAATACTTGACTGTAGAATGATCAGCCACCTGCTGATCTAGGATAAAAGTTAGAAATAGAAATTCTCAGAATAAGACAATATAGACTCTGATACATTGTCGCAGCTAGTGTGACAGACAGGTTTTGATTTATGTCGACATCAGAACGTCTGAGATACAAGAATACATGTGTTGGAGAAAACCAACTTTACCTCTTCCATCACATTTTAGCACCAAAATAATCAGTCAGTGGTGTATGAGTCTAAGGAACAGTTCACTTGTCTATTGGAGTATTTTGCTAACTTGGTGCTCGTTGTTAAGTAACTGTGTATTATGTATAGAAATTGATGTTTGGAATTGTCTTTACGCCTTTTTGCGTCGACGAAGGAGCGGCGTACCCAATTCATGCTGTATAAGTCTGTGAGTAGTGAAACACATCATTTTTACAACACACAGTTAGGCCTTTCAAATATTCTATTTGGATCCTATAAACATGAAAAAACGTACGCTGCTTCCCATTCTTTCCGTCGCTTTCCGACAATAAAAAAGTGAATATATAATAATTGCAAACATAGATGGGCCCTCCCAACCTTTTTGGTCTGAAACCGCCCCTGGCCATATACCCCGCTTGAACCCCTCAAAACTACACTGATTTCAAACGATTATATAAGCGAGTTTGATTCAATATCTTTGAATATAGGCCTAAGCGATTATTCATCTCATTTAGCTAACTGCAAGCTCTTGTTTTCTAGATGGCCGACAAGGTAAAGACTTTCAAAGCAGAAGACACTACTGGCCTGGTACCACAGCTTGACCTGAGCCAGTACACGTTTGAGTTTCCACAGTGCCAGATCAGCAAGTCTACTGAAGAAATACTAAGTCTCATGAATCAAGTCCTCAAGGATTGCGCAGCGAGCACGGATACCTGTGCGGTTCGATTGTTCTACACGGCACGGAATATAGTAGAGCTGTACATTGCCGTCGTGCCTACGTACCATCAGAAGTTTCTGGAAACTATTCCCCAGCAAGTCGGTAAGGTTCCCATGTGTCTTGATTATTTCATTTATTCATATGAATTTGGTAAAAGGGAAAGAAAGAACAGCAGTTTACCGAGGTTTATAAGTGCAGATAGGCCTACTTGTAGTGAGGAGCCTGTTGATAGAACACAGAGATGAAATGATATATACACATGAGATTCTGATGTTTCGGCTATTGCCTTGGTCACAGTAGAGTAGAGAATCAGCATTGTAGATTCGAGTAGATTGTCTACTCTACTATGACTAAGGCAATAGCCAAAATGTCAGAATCTTGAGTGTTCATTTTATTTCATCTCTGTGTTCAATCAACAGGCTCTCCACTATGAGTAGGCCTATCTCTACTCATAAATCTTGAAAAGCTGCTGTTCTTTCTTTTCCTTTTACCCAATTTGATGTGATATTGATATCTTTGTGCCTGTACTTTTCTAAATATAATTATTCCATACTAGACAGCACAACAGGTGGCTCCTTGCAGCTATTGTTTCACGGATGGCCAAGTATCTTTATCCCCAGTGACGTCACGAAGGGTAGCAAGCCGGTCAGGTTTCCGTTGTGCAGACCGCATTTAGAGAAATCACTATGACCAATCTGTATATCCAATTGACTTGCAGTTCTTTTACGTTCTACTAATTGAAGGCGTCCATCATGCCAGTAGTTGGTATGCTATGGGGTCACTTTCAAGAATAAAGGAAAAATTATTTCTAAGAATAATTCAACAAAACTTCAACACGTTAAACAATATCGATTAGAAAATGACTAGAAAACATAATACAGGTATTATACTGTACATACAGTCATACAGTTTCTCTCTGTTGTACCTGGTCAATCCTGGGATGGTTACTTAATATCAGGCCACAACCGACTTCTTCCCACTATTCAGAAACGCCTACCGGTAATAAAATAACCCTTCATCTCACCATCCCATCATCGCCTATATCATTCATTGACGCCAATAGATCGTAGTCATCAGTATACGGTAGTGCGTCTGTAAACCCAATACAGTAGAATCTCTTGGGTAAGTTTCTCGTTGGTACATTTTTCACCTTGATAAGTTTTATTTTCTAATCCCATCCATATGCTCCTAGATGTTTAATACCGGTAGTTTCTTCAGTAAGTTTTTCACTTCAAGTGTTTTTGTCTGGTTCCCTGAAAAACGTATCGAAGAGGTTCCGTGTATGCATGAATAAACACATCACATACAGTAGGTACGAAGTTGTCCCATTCATGCACCGTATATATTTTACCCCTGGGTATAATAGGTCTACTGTAAAAATATCCGACATATTCTCCAATATTTTCTAGCCTAATGAGGAATGACCCAACCCTGTATGTTTACATTCAAAATATGCTACCAGTATTGATTTTTTTCAGCATTATTCCACAACAACTGCATATATCTGTCACATTGTTTGCTCACCTTGGGAGACGAGCATCAATCCATCTTCCCGCCCGTGCTGCGATCTCACACGAAAACGTTCGTGGACCAGGTTACGGAACTGCGCTCCGTTGGTGCCCGGATCTTCCTCAAGCACATGCAGATGCAACGGAACCAAATGCTGGACATAATCAGAAATTGTGGTGGGTTTGAACAATCGCAGACTGACGGAACAAAATAAAAGTTCTACTGATTACGTTTGTCTAACTTTGTCGAGAGTCGATGGGAGTCGATTTAGTGTAATATCAGTTTTTTGCTGATAACTTTTGAATGGATTGAGATATCAGTATTCTAATTGGAGGAAATACAGATACTTTTGATACCTCCAAGATGGTAGTCCTATAAGTTATAACTATTCTACTCATATCTCATAACTATCAAGCGTATGTGCACAGCTAAAAAAACACATTTTTCAACCATATACCTACAAGTGACGATTATGCGATAAAAGTTATGTAGTTTGATTTAAAAGTCATCACGCAAAAACTTATATACGCTCAATTACTCCCATAGACTCTCAAGCTAGGTTCCCATAACGAAAGTGCCGCCCGTCGAAACATTGACCTACGACAACTTTCAACCAATCACGCCCAAGAGTAGGGCCAACTTCAACTTTTGACGATCGGTACGAAACTCTTTGCAGGTTATGTCAGAATAGGTACTGTATCACCATTTGAATTCGGCCCAACCTCGCACTTTAGTTCAATGATCAGTCATTTCCATTACCTAAATTATCATTATTGGTTCATTATATAATTAGATCATTGATAGGGCCTATATATATTTTTTTTTTCATATATAATAGTTTGGGATGGATTGTGCAGGGGGATCTGACTCTGAGGGGCAAAGAATGTTGGGATGTGGACTGTGGTAGTGCAAAGAGAAGTGTTGAGAGAGGGTATTTGAGAGTTGTTGTTGGGTGATTTTTGCTAATTTGTATTTATTTTCATTATTAATTGTTTTTATTTCAAGTTTTATTAGTTATACTAAGGCCTTACCACCTCCTTCTTGTGCTATTGTTCAACTGTATCATGAAAATGAGTGAAATGAATCAATGAATAACTACTGAATGATCAATAATTGGATCGTTGCCATCTCGCTGTAGCCTAATTCACGAGTACAGCTCAATAATTTCATTTGTTCTATTTTCAACAGGCTTAGCAACTTTACGCGAAAGCTCCAATTTGACGCCTGAAACAGAAAAGGCCATACGCCAATGCTTACGTCAATTGGAACTGTTACAGTCCGTCTGGCAACATGTTCTGCCCTTCAATGTTTACTGTAAATCTATGGGTAAGTAGAGAAGCGATGAAAAAATGAATATGTTTCATGTGGTAGAATAGAAATGAGAAGACGAATGCATTGTCTCATGTTATTTTGTAATAATTAAAAAGTCTCCAAATACGTTATTAATTACAAGTGTAATCTCAATTTGATCTATTCAGACTCATTAGCAGTACCGTATTTACTCGATTACAGTCCGCAGGTATATTCCAAATTTAGAAAATCTAAAACAGGGGTGCGGACTACAATCGATGACGGATTTCCAAGCGCGCAAAAAAAAAATTCACGCCATTCTGTCAAATGTCTCCAAGTGATGCGCAATACTTCGCCTTGTCTCAAGGTTAACCTTGACTGGCGGGCTGGCGTGCGATCCGCCTTGCTTGTTTTGTTGATGTTCGGGTGGGCGGGCGGGGGCGGGGGGCAGGTATGTCGACCGAGCGCGCATCAAGTGACTGAAATGTGCTGAGATGTCAGTTCAGTGTCACTGCCATGCGCCAGTATAACTCCAGTAGTGTAAGCAGGCGTGTCGTAGTCGCTGCGCTAACTCGATTTTCACGTGTTTAAGTATGTGTATTTCTCTGCGGACTATAATCGCATGTAAAGTACTTTTCTAAAACCTACTTCAAAAAACTAGGGTGCGGACTACAATAGGGTGCGGACTGCAATCGCGTAAATACGGTAAATAGTAGATTCAAAGACAGGTGCAGAATTGAGGACACTTTAGTGAAATGATGAGAAATTAGCAATTTGTTTTTGACAAATGCAAACAAAAATCGAATTAGGCCTACTTGAATATTCCAGAAGTGTATTAAAATTATGAATTCTAAATGGTGACAATCATGTATAATGTTTTGAATGAATGTAAGCCTATTGTGATCAATGTTGGAAAAACAAGATGGCTTGATGCTCAATAATGGAATAGGCCCAATATATATATATATATATATATATATATATATATATATATATATATATGTATATATATATATATATATATATATATATATATATATATATATATATATATATATATATATATATATATATATATATATATATATATATATATATATATATATATATATATATATATATATATATATATATATATATAATATATATATATATATATATATATATAATATATATATATATAATATATATATATATATATATATATATATATATATATATATATATATATATATATATATAATATATATATATATATATATATAATATATATATATATATATATATATATATATATATATATATATATATATATATATATATATATATATATATATATATATATATATATATATATATATAATATATATATATATATATATATATATATATATATATATATATATATATATATATATATATATATATATATATATATAATATATATATATATATATATATATATATATATATATATATATATATATAATATATATATATATATATATATATATATATATATATATATATATATATATATATATATATATATAATATATATATATATAT
>CAXFZR010000337.1:5000-12500 GCA_964007535.1 Brachyptera risi
TGAGAACACGGCCACTGAGAGAATTCCGATGCAACAATCTCTCTCTCTCATTCGCATGGCGACATCGCAATTACAGCATGTTTTTCATCATTTAATTGTTCAGATCAATTAGGCGTTTGATACAATGTATGTATCTCATCGTGAAGATGACAGTTTACTGAACATTGTAGGCTAACTGGTTTAGCCGTAGTATCAATAGTTTAGAAGTTATGACAGTTTTAGAATCATGTACGTGCTATCACCCATAAGAATGAACCTACATCAGAACCCTATCCTTCCGCGCCACAGCCTACTTTGCTGCCCTATACAGAACTGCCACCGGATGTCAGTCCAAAGCTGTAAATAACAATAAATACAAATAATAAATGAAAATACAAGCTCGATTCTTCCGATGGAATCTTCTCTACTCTCATCTGAATTCTGAATATACATATTCGAGTGGAAATGCACTTTACATGTACTGCATGCATGATGTGGTAGCAAAAAGTGGATACTCTTCGAAACTAGCTGGAAATATAGTTATATAAATATCAGGTGAACTTTTATATAGACGGTTCCCATTTATCCATAATATGTTGGAATAAATTGTATAAATTGAATAAGGAAACATTATTTATTCAACATGCAATCATGCACCAAGTCAGGAGATGAGCGTAGCGAAAACTCCATCCCACTCTTATGGAGCTTTGTCTGTTTTTTTTTTTATCGTTTCTTTGTAGGCACTGCACAGGTCACATGGGTGGACTGAACAACATGGAACTTTTTTGTACCGGCCAACTTTTACAACTTGGAACTGTATAGTTTTTGGAATGAATCGGTTGGATAGATTCTGAGAAATATCATGTCAAAGTTTTTAAAAACCCCATAAGATTAGTCTGGGTGAGAAAATTTGAAAAAATGAAATTTTCTCGGAGTGTTCAAACAAGAATGATACACATAACCATCATTCTGTAAGCAATTCGAATCAGCCGTTTCGAAGAAAAACATTCATTTTTTTTTTATTCATCAAATATATGGGAATGAGCCAAGATTCACTGCTTCCCAGATTCGATATTTGCCCAAGAATTAACTCATCTTTATATTCGTCAAGGTGTGTGGAATACCAGAGAAGATAAAGTAGCAATCAAATGAAGGACAAAGTGTGTAGAATACCATAGTCGATAAAGTAGCAAATATAGGACTGTTATTATACCTTATTCAGATATCTCGCTCATCTTACAACACATATTTCGCGTTTGCCTAGTTAATAATAATTGTGTACGAGGCATATAGGTAGGAAAAGAAATGGATTAACATGGAACTTTTTCTGCTCTTCTTTGTTATGCCAGAATAAGTTCACTTGTCGTTTTGAAATCATCGGTTTCAAGGTCTACTCGGAAGAATTGAGGAGTTTAGAAAATATCATAAGAATAACCAAGGAGAAAAAATCGTAGAACAATTTTTTCCGAAACCTATAAAATTTCCACTGGATATAAAAAAAAATACATCACAACATTTCCAATAAATTTTACGATAATCAAATGGAAAATAACTAAGAGAACGCATTAAAAGTATACATTTTATTAATAACTATGATTCAAGATACATTGTTAGATGCATTCGTTCGCCACTTCTTCATGGTGACTGCACTCAACTCTAAAACACGTTTCTTTTCCTGAGTACTCTTCTCAGAGCTTAGGATCACTGCTCTACCTGGTGTTGTTTTGAAGAGACTTGATTTCAAGCCTTGTGAATACCTGGAATATTTGCATCCAAGATACGGTGAGAGTCAACAAATGTTCAGTTCAGACTCGTGAGAAAGGCTATTTACCGATGATGCAATTGAATAGAAAATGAATACTAATTTGTTTGGGGCTTGCGGACTTCTTACACGATTCCGATCACATGTGTGAATGGTCCATATGTGTGAGTTACCAGCAATATCACTTGCGTCATTGAATGAACTAGGCAAACGCGAAATATGCGTTGTAAGATGAGCGAGATATCTGAATAAGGTATAATAACAGTCCTACATTTGCTACTTTATCGACTCTGGTATTCTACACACTTTGTCCTTCATTCGATTGCTACTTTATCTTCTCTGGTATTCAACACACCTTGCCGAATATGAAGAATAGTTATTTCTTGGGTGAATATCGAATCTGGGAAGCAGTGAATCTTGGCTCATTTCCATATATTTGATGAATAAAAACAGATATTCAATTTTTTTTCTTCAAAACGGCTGGTTCGAATTGCTTACACAATGATGGTTATGTGTATCATTCATGTTTGAACACTCAGAGAAAAACACACAGCCAAAGCTCCATAAGAGTGGGATGGAGACTTCGCTACGCTCGTCTAATAATTACTTCACAATTCAAATGATAGATGATTCAACCTCACTATCTCTGTTTTTATGCTGGAGTAAACGTCATTCTGCATGTATTTTGCTTTGAACAAAGTTGGTTTCTTTAATCACCACTACCTTTTTTTTTTAATAACATCGAAACTTGATACAAAATCATTGTTTCCCAATCAAGGCTATGGATGAAAGATGGATCGTTTGGACGGGGCACCACAAGGGCGATCTGACCACAACATTTTGATTGAATAGAAGTATTTCAGTTTCCGAAAGTCCGGAACACATTATGACTGTTTCTGTGATTGTATCCGGACACAAACACACGGATGTTGATATCTTCCACTTTAAAGTAAGTCTCTTGGTCAATGATCACTTCTTTCCCTTGACAGCAGATGAAAAGTTTATCATTAAACCAAATGGACGAAGACAAAAAATGAGTGATGGGCCTATAATGTTATAGTCAGGCCTATCACTCTACTAATTAAAGGTCGTGGCCAAATAGTACTTCATCCAAGCATTCCTTTCGAGGACTGTGGGAAACCACAAGAAACCATTCAGATTTACTCATGATCGTTAGTTCTGAAGATGTGGCCGGTAAATTGGTAGATATTTTCAACAAGGGAGGGATAGGAAGTGCAGTCACAATCTCAAACCGGCAAACGCAACCCTAAATGCATTTTGATATAATCGAAAAGAGTTACTAGTGAATATCAACAGGTCGCATAGGTAGGCCTACATGCTTCTGTCAAGTGACGTCACTCATTGTTGAAAGAGAGAGACAACAATGTCCGTCAGTTGGAATTGACCAATCAGAATGTTTGGTAGTCCGCCAGTTCGCTGTGTTGCTATAGTAACGATTGTTTGTCATTTGCTACGTGACATGACCCTATAGGCTTCTGTCAACTGACGTCACCCATTGTTGAAAGAGACAGACAACATTGTGCACCTGTTGTAATTGACCAATCAGAATGTTTAGTAGTCCGCCAGTTCGATGTATTGCTATGGTAACAATTGTTTGTCAATTGTGACGTGACAGAAGCCCATGGGTTATTATCAACTGACGTCACCCATTGCTGAGAGAGACGGACAACAATGTTCATCAGTTGGAATTGACCAATCAGAATGTTTGGTAGTCCACCAGCTCGCTGTATTGCTATAGTAACGATTGTTTGTCGTTTGTCACGTGCGAACACTCTATAGGCTTGAATTTTTTGACGAATGAAAAGATTCAAGGTATGTAGATTTAGATTGAGCTGACAGAATATTTTCAATTCTAGATTCCCATACTCCTGAGTTCATCTCATACCGCATATGACCAAACAGATAGAATTGTACCCTCCAAGGTATTCTCGATCTCCGGTCAGCGGTCCCAGCCCTCTACCATACATGCAACACTTTGGACTTGAGGAGAATGTACACTGCAAGAATTGTCATTCCCCTCTTTCTTTCAATAAATCACTTCGTAGTTCCGTTCAGGCTGTATTCAAATTTCATGAGTGTACTTCAATCATTCGTGTATTCGGAATCTGTCTGTATATTCGCGCCCAAGTGTTGATTTGATGGCATTGGACAACTTTGCAGGCCAATAACTCTGTAATTCAATTTCTCACTCAATAGTTGATCTTTGATTTTCTCATGATTTCTTTCTTATTTTCACAATATAAGAATCACAAATACATGAATATTATTAACTAGGAAAACGCGGGATGCATGTTGTGAGATGAGCTTAGAAGTATGGCAATCTGGAATGAAAAATAACTTGTCAGCTCAATTTACATCTACAAACCTTGACTTACTTCAAACGTTCAAAAACCTCACCTGCAACTTGTTGATATTTATAGTAACCTGCAACCTGTCGCATAAACACTTTGCAAAACCAATTGATCCAAATATTCAATAAAATGTACACGTTTATTGCATTTTCTTCATTATTTCTCATTCGATTGTTGTAAGAATCTCTGAGAAGGTGTATAATAGTAATTTTCATATTCTGTGAGAATTTGAGAGCTTTTAAAAAATTCTTGTTTTTCAAGTATTTTTTTCTCCGAGTTATTCTTATGAGGATTTTCCAAACTTTCCGATTATTTTCCGGAAAAACCTTCCGACCAATTCCTCTGAATAACAATCTCAACCTATTCTGGTATGACACCAACGTTCAGAAAAAGTTTCAAGTTGATTGATTCATTTCTCTGACCTGTATGCCGCGTACATAATTACAAAAAATAAAAAATGAAAACATAAAAACGAAGCCCATTTCTTTTCAGGGTCTGAAATGGAAAGCTTCGCTACGCTCATCTGAGAAGATCCACAAGGCCTTGAGAGGCTTGTCTGTGGATGATGAAATAACACACCGATTTGAACAGACACAAACGACTAGAAGTGGCGAACAATAAACTAGGAAAACGCGGGATGCGCTTTGTGAGATGAGCTTAGAAGTATGGCAATCTAGAATGAAAAATAACTTGTCAGCTCAATTTACATCTACAAACCTTGACTTACTTCGAACGTTCAAAAACATCACCTGCGACTTGTTGATATTTATAGTAACCTGCAACCTGTCGCATAAACACTTTGCAAATCCAATTGATCCAAATATTCAATAAAATGTACACCTTTAATGCGTTTTCTTCGTTATTTCTTATTCGATTGTTGCAAAAATCTCCGGAAAGGTGTATAATAGTATTGTTCATATTTGGTGAAAATTTGAGAGCTTTTGAAAAATTCTTATTTTTCAAGTATTTTTCCTCCGGGTTATTCTTACGGGGATTTTCCAAACTTTCCGATTATTTTCCGGAAAAATTTTCCGAACGATTCCTCTGAATAACAATCCCAACCTATTCAGGTATGACACCAACGTTCAGAAAAAGTTCCAAGTTGATTGATTCATTTCTCTGACCTGTATGCCGCGTACATAATTACAAAAAATAAAAAATAAAAACATAAAAACGAAGCCCATTTTTTTCAGGGTCTGAAATGGAAAGCTTCGCTACGCTCATCTGAGAAGATCCACAAGGCCTTGAGAGGCTTGTCTGTGGATGATGAAATAACACACCGATTTGAACAGACACAAACGACTAGAAGTGGCGAACAATAAATCACAATCGTGATGACTCTGAAGATTCCAACTTCTTCTCTCAAATTCCCAATCAGATGAGCGTAGCAAAGACTCCATCCCACTCTTATGGAGCTTTGTCTGTGTGTTTTTTTTTTGTAAGCACTGCACAGGTCGCATGGTTTGACTGATCAACATGAAACTTTTTGTACGGGCACACTTTTACAACTTGGAACTGTATAGTTTTTGGAATAAATCAGTTCAACCGATTTGTGAAATTTCTTTTCAAAATTTTTGAAAACCCCATAAGATTAGGCTGGGCAAGTGAATGTGAAAAATAAAATATCCCAAAATATGATAAAATTTTCTGTGGATGTGAATAAATGGATGATACACATTACCACCATGTTTGAGCAATTCGAAACAGCCGTTTTGAAGAAAAAAATCAAATTAGTTATTTTTATTCATCAAATATATCATAGAAGTGGAAGCAGATTGGGTTGTCTAGATTCACTGCTTTCTAGATTCAAGAGTTGAACAACGATAAGGTATTTTTCATATGCGTCAAGGTGTGTAGAATACCAGAGTCAATAATGTAGCTATGGTAGAACTACTCCAACGACTTTTATACCTTATTCAGATATCTCGCCGATCTTACAACGCATATTTCGCGTTTGACCAGTTGGTGTCATCTCATAGTTAACTCAGAGTCTTTATTCGATGAAAGAAGTATGGAAATTGATAATTTGTGATAATTTGGATTTTTCATTTTGTGACAATTCGTGAATGTGTGAAACAATCAATTATACATATTCATGAGGAACAAGACACAGAATGAAATGACATAAGGTGTGTGAAATCCTGATCCTACATTATTCAATCCGATTGGAATCGAAATCCAATTAGATTGAGAATTGAATCGAATTATATTCCAGTAACTTTCCAATTGCTACAATCTGCATCCATTTCATCATCATGTTATTTATTATCATTCATTATCTCCTGTCATTTGATTCCACCGCATGAATAACCGCATCATATTTATACATCACTGTTGTTGTTTGCATCTATTTATGTTATTTCCATTATGATTATTTATTTTTGTGGTTATCCCCTCTTGAATACTTTCATACTGGTCAATTCATTTCCCTCCTTTCCCACACACAGGCTTCGTTTTATGTGGGGCATCCTTATATTTTTCATCGTTATATTGTTACTATAGTCAAACGCGAAATATGCGTTGTGAGATGAGCGAGATATCTGAATAAGGTATGAAAGTCCTTGAAGTAGTTTTACCCTTGCTACTTTATCGACTTTGGTATTCTACACACATTGATATCTGAATAAGCTATAATAGTCGTTAAAGAAGTTCTACTCTTGCCACTTCATTGACTCTGGTATTCTAAACACCTTGACGCATATAAAAAATACTTCATTGTTGGTCAACTCTTGAATCTAGAAAGCAGTGAATCTCGACAACTTAATTCTGTCATAATTTGTATGATATATTTATGAATATCATCAGTCATTTTATTTTTTTTTCTCAAAAACGACTGATCAGAATTGCTTACAAAATCGTCATAATGTGTAAAATCTATGTATACACATTTAGAGAAAATTTCATTCCATTTGGAGAGATTTTATTTTTCAACATTTTCTGCCCGGCCAAATCTTATGAGGTTTTTAAAATCTTTGAGATGATTTTTCTCAAAATCGGTCGAACCGATTCATTCCAAAAACTATACATTTTTGAGTTGGTTGAGTTTGCGTGTACAAAAAAAGTTTCATGCTCATCAGTCAACCCTTGCGACCTGTGGAGTGCTTACAGAAAAAAAAAAAACACACACAGACAAAGCTCTATGAGAGTGGGATGCATGGAGACTTCGCTACGCTCATCAATTATTATTATCATTATCATTTTTATGTAACCAATTCAATTTTATATGTCTGTGACTAATTGATTGAAATCAAGCATCAATATTGTATGATTAATGAAAATGATTTGATAAGAGGAAAATGGGTGGAAAATGTGAACAACATGGGAATGGAATGTGATCAGATGCGCGATAGCAGAGACCTCCAACCCTTTCCTAATAAGCTTTCATCT
>CAXFZR010000337.1:17500-24282 GCA_964007535.1 Brachyptera risi
AAAACGAAGCCCGTTTTTTTCAGGGTGTGAAATGGGAAGCTTCGCTACGCTCATCTAATAATATTTGATGAATGAAAACAGTTGATCTAATCATTTTCTTTGAAACGGCTGATTCGAATTGCATACAAAATCGTGATATTGTGTATCATTCATGTTCACACATTCACAGAAAATTGCATTCCATTTGAAGAGTTGTCGTTCATCAAATTTACTCGCTCAGCCTAATCTTATGAGATTTTTAGAAATTTTGAGATGATATTTCTCAAAATTGGCTGAATCGATTTATACCAAAAACTATACAGTTCCAACTTGGATGAGTTTGCGTGTACAAAAAAGTTTCATGTTGATCATTCAACCCCTGCGACATGTGCAGTGCCCACAAACAAACAAACAGAAAACACAGTCAAAGCCCTATAAGAGTGGGATGGAATCTCCGCTTACGCTAATCTAAAAAGTAATAAAGTAGTTGAAGTAGAAAGAAAAAAAGAAAAACATTGAGTGATTTGTTACATTCTACTTACAAAGTGTAGGGTTTCTCTGATTACTATTGATTTTGAGCAATCAAGTTACACCATGTAACGAAAAAACTGGACAGTTGTACAAGAAATTGTAATGAAGAAATAATTATATGGAAACCAGTATCAAGACACTTTGATTAGAGAAGTATTTTGGCTAAACTAGGCAAACGCGGGATGCGCGTTGTGAGATGAGCTTAGAAGTATGGCAATCTAGAATGAAAAAAAAACTTGTCAGCTCAATTTACATCTACCGACCATGGATTACTTCAAACGTTCAAAAACCTCACCTGCAACTTGTTGATATTTATAGTAACCTGCAACCTGTCGCATTAACACTTTGCAAAACCAATTGCTCCAAATATTCAATAAAATGTACACTTTTATTGCGTTTTCTTTGTTATTTCTCATTCGATTGTTGCAAAAATCTCTGAGAAGGTGTATAATGAAATTGTTCATGATCGGTGAAAATTTTAGAGCTTTTGAAAAATTCTTGTTTTTCAAGTATTTTTCCTCCAGGTTATTCTTACGAGGATTTCTCAAACTTTCCGATTATTTTCCGGAAAAACTTTCCGAACGATTTCTTTGAGTAACAATCCCAACCTATTCTGGTATGAAACCAACGTTCAAAAATAGTTTCAAGTCGATTGATTTATTTCTCTGACCTGTATGTCGCGTACATAATTACAAAAAAAAAAAAAAAAAAAAAAACGAACATAAAAACGAAGCCCATTTTTTTTCAGGGTGTGAAATGGAAAGCTTCGCTACGCTCATCTAGAGACACATAATACAGAATATTTTTCAAATTGATAAGTCATAATGATATTGATAGTGGTATATAATTATCAATCAAAGAACGGCTTGGCAAATTGGATCTCCGAATAACGCAGTTATGGAAGCCCGTCATGATGAAGTTGGATTTTTTCTTGCCATCTTTTGTTTGTATCATTGAACTTTATCTTAAAGTATCAAAAACTTTTCCTGATATTCAACCTGAATCTGAAATAATGAAGAATTGTGATATTTCAGTCTCATAACAGAATATAGAATCCTGATTATCGAACGGGATCTCGAAGCGAACATTTCGTTACACGCTATAGGCCAACACTTCACAGAATCCGGAACTCTGACTTCAGTTGAAACAGGAAAAGTTATGAAAAAGAACGAATATTGAAATCAGGAATTCAATCAGGATCATTCAATAGTCTGACACTCTGAAATATTCACTTCAATCATCGCTAAATTTGTCAAAAGACAGTGTCTGTGAACATTTCCATTACCCTGTTCAGTTTATTTGATGAGCGAAGCGAAGACTCAATTTCACCATACCCGAAAAAAAGTACTTATTTTTTTTTGTTCGCGCTCCACGTCGGGTCAGACGAAAATTCAAAATTTGTTGAAACTTGGCACACACAAGTATCCTTATCTAATTTTATATTGAATAGTTTGAAGACGCGATTGGTTGAACCACTTCTGAGGAAACTCATTCTGAAGTTTTCAAAAATCCCATAAGAATAACCCAGAGAAATGAAGTCAGTAGGAATATTTCATCTGAGAGAATTCAAATTCTCAGGGAATTTTAATCTGATAATAATACACACTATTCCGAAATTCCATTCAAATCGGATGAACCGTTTTTATGTAAAACAATATATAATGTTATTTTTATGGATCATTCGAAGCTAGTAGGATACGTATTGAATTCAAGCTACAGGTGTCACCACTCAATTGTGAAAGATTTGAACAAAGCCTCCTTCATTATCATAGAAATCAATAATGAAAAATGAGATGACAGTGATTTAATGGTTTGGATCTCAAGGTGAATATATATATATATATATATATATATATATATATATATATATATATATATATATATATATATATATATATATATATATATATATATAATAACCAATCCAAAGATAAGTTGATATGTTCCAGCTCATCCATCAACGCGGCAACATATGACGCGTTCGCCTAGTAGTAAAATAATAGGCCTACATTTCATCACCTGATCATTTCCATGTATGAATGTGTGTATGTGTGTGTGTGTGTGTCAGTAACGCCGTCGCGCGCACACTCTAATTGCTATAACATAACTAGGCAAACGCGTTATGTGTTTCCGCGTTGATGGATGAGCTGGAACATATCAACTCATCTTCGGATTGGTTATTTTATATATATACACCTTGAGATCCAAACCATTATATCACTGCCATCTTATTCTCCCTTAATAATCGATATGATGATGAAGAAGTCTTTGTTTCAATCGTAAACAATCAAGTGGTGACACTTGTTGCTTCGATTTGATAGGTATCTTAATAGCTTTGAATAATTAACACAAATTACATTGAATATTTTTTTACATTGGAACGGCTGATCCGATTAGGGTGAAAATCAGGAATAATGTTTATCGATCATTATCAGATTGAAATCCCCTGGAAATTTGAATCCTCTCGGATGAAATATTTCTCACGATTTTTATCCTCCGAGTTATTCTGATGGGATATTTGAAAACTTTGGAATGAGTTTTCTCAGAGGTGGTTCAACCGATCACGCCTCAAAACTTTACAGTATCGAGTTAAATAAGAATTCTTGTGTGTGCCAAGTTTCATTTGATTTCGAATTTTCGTCTGACCTGTGGAGCGCGAACAAAAAAACAAACAAACAGGCACCTCTTTTCCGGGTATGGCGAAATTGAGTCTTCGCTTCGCTCATCCAACAAATGGAAGGCTTGACATCGCCAATCATTTGTGAAATTACGTCCGCCTCTTTCGCTGAGTGATGAAAGAAGCAAAACTCACCCAAGACGCGCACCTCTTATCCTTTTGTATTTGCTACACAACTATTGAAATACAGGAGAACTGTCCATTACATGGAAAATAACTGGGCAAACGCGTTATGTGTTTCCGCGTTGATGGATGAGCTGGAACATATCAACTTATCTTTGGATTGGTTATTATATATATATATAAACACCTTGAGATCCAAACCATTACATCACTGCCATCTTATTTTCCATTAATAATTTATATGATAATAAAGAAGGCTTTGTCCTAATCGTTCACAATCAAGTGGTGACACTTGTTGATTTGATTCAATAGGTATCTTGATAGCTTTGAATAATTAACACAAATTACTTTTTATATTTTTTTACATCGAAACGGCTGATCAGATTTGAGTGAAAGTTCGGAATAATGTGTATCATTATCAGATTGAAATTCTCTGAAAATTTGAATCCTCTCAGATGAAATATATTCTTCACGAATGTTTTCCTCTGGCTTATTCTAATGGGATTTTTGAAAACTTTGGAATGAGTTTTCTCAGAAGTTGTTCAACCGATCGCGTCTCGAAACTATACAGCATCAAGTCAGATAGAAGTTCATGTGTGCGCCAAGTTTCAACTGATTTTGAATTTTTTTCTGACCTGTGGAGCGCGAACAAAAAAACAAAAAAAACCTAAAACAGGCACTTTTTTTTCGGTATAGTGTAATTGAGTCTTCGCTTCGCTCATCCAATAACGTAACGAGATAGGCAACATGTCATTTTCATTTCGCACCATGCGTATATCAAAGGGATGCCGCCTCACAAATGTTATGATGATTTGCTGGTATTGTTGTATGTTGATCTATACAAGTAATAGATGTGATGCAATCTGTGAATCCAGCTCTTTCCAATGTATTAGGCAATATTGAAATGAAATCCATGTGAATTTGCCAATCTTGATTTCAAATACGTCTGTAGACGCATTTAGAGACCACTAGTGAAGAGCCCTAACAGCTATATTCACCATTTGATAACTGGATAATTACTCATCAACTACGAGAAAGATCAAGAACAATGCAAGTATACAACTATGTACTATACATTGAAATACGAGCCTAATACGTACGATTTGATTTGAATCTGCGAATCTCGGAAAAGTACACGGAAGCGCTGATTCCATCATGGTGAAAATGGCCTAATATTGAAAGGATAGGACTTACGCCATGTTGCTCATCCCGTTACGTTATTGATAGTCACTGTTGTGCCTAGAATTGAGAGCATACCTTTCTTTCTGACGCATTCCTACTGGTGCGCATTAGGTCACGTTTCACATCAAGGGTCCATCTGA
This sequence comes from Brachyptera risi, assembly GCA_964007535.1. Classification (NCBI taxonomy): domain Eukaryota; kingdom Metazoa; phylum Arthropoda; class Insecta; order Plecoptera; family Taeniopterygidae; genus Brachyptera; species Brachyptera risi. The sequence continues at coordinate 22,133 of CAXFZR010000337.1, forward strand.
TCCAGTAATGTGATGATGTAGCTATAGTATCTGATTTATCATTCATACAAGTTAATGAAAATGTGAGCATATCTCATTCACCTTGACATAGAGACGAGTGGCCAAGTGGTTGAAACACTGAACCATCATTGAGGAGACCGAGGATCGATTCCCGCCATGGTCAACCATCCTGACAGGGGTTATTCGTGGTTTTCCTCTGTTGTTCAGGTCGATACTGGAATGGTTCATTGATGAAAGACCACGACCGACTCCTTCCCACTATCCAGAATCAGCCAATAAAATAACCTTCCATCTCATTATCCCAACATCTCATATATCATTCACCGAAGCCAATAGATCGTGGTCATCGATACAGATTGTCATCAAACTCGATATGTTCATATATATATCCGTATATATATATATATATATATATATATATATATATATATATATATATATATATATATATATATATATATATATATATATATATATATATATATATATATTAATATATACATATATATATAAATATATATATATATATATATATATATATATATATATATATATATATAAAAATATACATATATATATATATGTATATATATATATATATATATATATATATATATATATATATATATATATATATATATATATATATATATATATATATATATATATATATTCTTCTACATGATGTCTGTTGATGATTGAAGTTCTGCATTTGTGTGAAGTTGTATAAAGAGTATCAGTTGTATAGAATGAACAATATGTCTTCCATCAGTGAAGAGAGATTCGAGTGTTTTCCATGAGTGATTCTATAAATTATGTATTCCTAATTTGATTATAATTCCCTCGCGAGATTTAATTTATCATCAAAGTAATTGAAGGTAAAACTCAGTTCTGAAGTTGAACAGAGTAGTATAACGTTCATCTGGTTTCCATTAAATACCAATTTAGCTGAAAGCCATTAAAACATAAACAAGATTCTGGTCCACTTAACAACAAATGTAATTAAATATAATTAAAAATTCACAAACGCGCGAGTCGCAGATTGAAATGCGAAACTTCGAACGTCTCAATTGGAATAGAGAGAGCATCCTCTGAGGATTTCATACATTGTGAGATTCACTTGAGCATAGGTATCTAAGATTGCATCCAATTATCAAATTCTCAATCAACACAATTAGGATGAAGTATGAAACAAGAAATCATCATGAATATCAATATCATATGAATATGAATATATTATATGAATATGAATATATAATATATGATATAATATATATATATATAATATATAATATATAATATAATATATAATATATATATATATATATATATTAATATATAATATATAATATATAATATATAATATATAAGATATAATATATAATATAAAATATATGAATATAGAATATGAATATCATGAAATCAATCATGAAATGAAAAATAAAGTGAAATCAACGAAATGTAATGAAAAAATAAATTGAAATATGGAATATGAAATATAATTATGAAGGTCATGATGACTTGATCAATTTACGATCCAATCCCAATCATTCCTTCATTCTTACGAATGATTTAGTTATTAGATGAGCGTGGCGAAGTCCCCATCCCACTCGTATGGAGCTTTGGCTGTGTTTTTTTTTTTTTTTTTTTTTGTAAGCACTGCACAGGTCACATAAGTGAACCGATCGACATGAAACTTTTTTGTAGGGGCCAACTCTTACAACTTAGAACTGTATAGATTTTGAAATGAATCGGTGGCATAGATTTTGAGAAATATCTTGTCAAAGTTTTTGAAAAACCCATGAAATTAGGCTGGGTGAGAAAATTCGAAAAAATGAAACCTCTCCGAGAAGAAAAAAATGTCTGGCAGTGTGACAGAAGATTAATATCTTCATATTGATCTATGGGGCCTCGTAATTCCATTCGACATTTTAATTTCTTGAAATGAATATATTTGTGCCATGTAGTCTGATGGTGGACAAGGGAATGCCTATTCAGTGGCCACACAGCAAGCTGTCACTCGAGGTAAACCCAAGTCCAAGGGCGGAGTCGAACAAGGGATTGAAAATAGTGAAACCAACTCCAAATAACACAGTCAATAAATCAAAGTAATGTACAAGTAACTTTTCAGTTTTTATGAACGATACTTT
>CAXFZR010000338.1:0-10000 GCA_964007535.1 Brachyptera risi
AGTGATGTCTAGAGGGCCGTGCTCCGAAAATTTTTTTCTCATAGTGCTCTTCATATGGGAATTTAACATTGAAAAGTTCTTATAGTGCTCTTTCACATTATTTTCTCATAGTGCTCTTCGGTTTCGGGAATTTAACATTGGAAATTTCTCATAGTGCTCGTACGACATTTTTTTCTAACAGTGCTCTTCGACTCCGAGACTGTTCGATCGGCCTTATGGGAATTTAACATTGAAAAGTTCTTATAGTGCTCGTACGACATTTTTTTCTAACAGTGCTCTTACAACCTTATTTTCTCATCTCCGAGACTGTTCGATCGGCCTTATGGGAATTTAACATTGAAAAGTTCTTATAGTGCTCGTACGACATTTTTTTCTAACAGTGCTCTTACAACCTTATTTTCTCATCTCCGAGACTGTTCGATCGGCCTTATGGGAATTTAACATTGAAAAGTTCTTATAGTGCTCGTACGACATTTTTTTCTAACAGTGCTCTTACAACCTTATTTTCTCATCTCCGAGACTGTTCGATCGGCCTTATGGGAATTTAACATTGAAAAGTTCTTATAGTGCTCGTACGACATTATTTTCTCATAGTGCTCTTCGGTTTTGGGACTTGTCTTTTTTCGATCGGTCTTATGAGAATTTAACATTGAAAGGTTCTTATAGTGCTCTTACGACATTATTCTCTCATAGTGCTCTTCGGCTTCGGGACTTGTCGAATTTCGATCGTGTTTTGGTCTTGTGGGAATTTAACATGGAAAACAACTTATAATTGATGTGTAAGTCGCATATATGCAACGTCCGCGCCGGAGACAAGCCGACGGTTCGACTCATCGCCGAGTCACATATGTGCGACTTTCCCCCCGGGTTAATGCGACTTTGTTGTCATTTTTTCGGGGTCTCAACGGCGTTCCGTAATGATTACCAAGGTTTATTGGTGCCGGCGTTTTTCTCTCGAAAATACGGAAAGACAAGCGTATGGCTTATCTCGATGAAGTCGCACATTGGCGACGCCCACGGGACTTGTTTGTTTTCACTCGATATGAGACTCTGTCATAGAATCGACAAGAGGAGTGCCAGAAAGACGAGTGTTCGACTCCCGGGACGGTGACGAGCTCTTCTCGCGGTTCACGCTCGACATGATCGAAAAGAAAGTCATTCAGGGTGTAATGACGACCGAAAATCGAATCCACGTAGGAGAACGAGCGATTGTACATGCTCGACACGAATGAACCATCATGCAACTTGGTCTCAAACTAAGAAATGATCACTAATGTATTATTCCTGATGACTTACGAATAATTGTGAAACATTCATCTTCATACACTTCTGATCCGATGATGCACGACATTCGTCGTCAGTCGAACTCGTGATGAAGATCGGGGTAGTGTATGCTAAAGGCACCCCGGTCTGTTTTCCAAATCGAAAAGAAAAATTGACGAATCCAGTTGAAGATTCGTTTATGAATAACTCGTGAACCGTTCGTTTGAACGATAATCTACAAGAACAAGTTCATGACTGCTTTCTCGATGTGATTACGAATATTGTATCCAATCGAACATCTAACGAGATAAGTGAAAGTCATTCAGGGTGTAATGACGACCGAAAATCGAATCCACGTAGGAGAACGAGCGTTTGTGCATGCTCGACACGAATGAACCATCATGCAACTTGGTCTCAAACTAAGAAATGATCCCTAATGTATTATTCCTGATGACTTACGAATAATTGTGAAACTTTCATCTTCATACACTTCTGATCCGATGATGCAAGACATTTATCGTCAGTCGAACTCGTGATGAAGATCGGGGTAGTGTATGCGAAAAGCACCCCGGTATGTTTTCCAAATCGAAAAGAAAAAATAACAAATCCAGTTGAAGATTCGTTTATGAATAACTCGTAAACCGTTCGTTTGAACGATAATCTACAGGAACAAGTTCATGATTGCTTTCTCGATGTGATTACGAATCTTCCATTCAATCGAACATCCAACGAGATAATTGATGTGTTTTCATCAAAGTTGCATATGGCCGAGACTGTTCGATCGGCCTTATGGGAATTTAACATTGAAAAGTTCTTATAGTGCTCGTACGACATTTTTTTCTAACAGTGCTCTTACAACCTTATTTTCTCATCTCCGAGACTGTTCGATCGGCCTTATGGGAATTTAACATTGAAAAGTTCTCATAGTGCTCGTACGACATTTTTTTCTAACAGTGCTCTTACAACCTCAATTTCTCATCTCCGAGACTGTTCGATCGGCCTTATGGGAATTTAACATTGAAAAGTTCTCATAGTGCTCGTACGACATTTTTTTCTAACAGTGCTCTTGCAACCTTATTTTCTCATCTCCGAGACTGTTCGATCGGCCTTATGGGAATTTAACATTGAAAAGTTCTTATAGTGCTCGTACGACATTTTTTTCTAACAGTGCTCTTCGGCTTCGGGACTTGGCGTTTTTCGATCAGTCTTATGAGAATTTAACATTGAATAGTTCTTATAGTGCTCTTTCACATTATTTTTTCGATCGGTCTTATGAGAATTTAACATTGGAAATTTCTCATAGTGCTCTTACAACCTTATTTTCTCATCTCCGAGACTGTTCGATCGGCCTTATGGGAATTTAACATTGAAAAGTTCTTATAGTGCTCGTACGACATTTTTTTCTAACAGTGCTCTTACAACCTTAATTTCTCATCTCCGAGACTGTTCGATCGGCCTTATGGGAATTTAACATTGAAAAGTTCTTATAGTGCTCGTACGACATTTTTTTCTAACAGTGCTCTTACAACCTTATTTTCTCATCTCCGAGACTGTTCGATCGGCCTTATGGGAATTTAACATTGAAAAGTTCTTATAGTGCTCGTACGACATTTTTTCCTAACAGTGCTCTTCGGCTTCGGGACTTGGCGTTTTTCGATCAGTCTTATGAGAATTTAACATTGAATAGTTGTTATAGTGCTCTTGCACATTATTTTCTCATAGTGCTCGTCGCTTTCGGGACTTGTGATTTTTCGATCGGTCTTATGGCAATTTAACATTGGAAATTTCTTATAGTGCTTTTACGACATATTTTTCTAACAGTGCTCTTGGGCTTCGGTACTTGGTGTTTTTCGATCGGTCTTATGAGAATTTAACATTGGAGATTTCTCATAGTGCTCTTACAACCTTATTTTCTCATCTCCGAGACTGTTCGATCGGCCTTATGGGAATTTAACATTGAAAAGTTCTTATAGTGCTCGTACGACATTTTTTTCTAACAGTGCTCTTACAACCTTAATTTCTCATCTCCGAGACTGTTCGATCGGCCTTATGGGAATTTAACATTGAAAAGTTCTTATAGTGCTCGTACGACATTTTTTTCTAACAGTGCTCTTACAACCTCAATTTCTCATCTCCGAGACTGTTCGATCGGCCTTATGGGAATTTAACATTGAAAAGTTCTTATAGTGCTCGTACGACATTTTTTTCTAACAGTGCTCTTACAACCTCAATTTCTCATCTCCGAGACTGTTCGATCGGCCTTATGGGAATTTAACATTGAAAAGTTCTCATAGTGCTCGTACGACATTTTTTTCTAACAGTGCTCTTACAACCTTATTTTCTCATCTCCGAGACTGTTCGATCGGCCTTATGGGAATTTAACATTGAAAAGTTCTTATAGTGCTCGTACGACATTTTTTTCTAACAGTGCTCTTACAACCTCAATTTCTCATCTCCGAGACTGTTCGATCGGCCTTATGGGAATTTAACATTGAAAAGTTCTTATAGTGCTCGTACGACATTTTTTTCTAACAGTGCTCTTACAACCTTATTTTCTCATCTCCGAGACTGTTCGATCGGCCTTATGGGAATTTAACATTGAAAAGTTCTTATAGTGCTCGTACGACATTTTTTTCTAACAGTGCTCTTACAACCTCAATTTCTCATCTCCGAGACTGTTCGATCGGCCTTATGGGAATTTAACATTGAAAAGTTCTCATAGTGCTCGTACGACATTTTTTTCTAACAGTGCTCTTACAACCTTATTTTCTCATCTCCGAGACTGTTCGATCGGCCTTATGGGAATTTAACATTGAAAAGTTCTTATAGTGCTCGTACGACATTTTTTTCTAACAGTGCTCTTACAACCTCAATTTCTCATCTCCTAGACTGTTCGATCGGCCTTATGGGAATTTAACATTGAAAAGTTCTCATAGTGCTCGTACGACATTTTTTTCTAACAGTGCTCTTACAACCTTATTTTCTCATCTCCGAGACTGTTCGATCGGCCTTATGGGAATTTAACATTGAAAAGTTCTTATAGTGCTCGTACGACATTTTTTTCTAACAGTGCTCTTCGGCTTCGGGACTTGGCGTTTTTCGATCAGTCTTATGAGAATTTAACATTGAATAGTTCTTATAGTGCTCTTTCACATTATTTTTTCGATCGGTCTTATGAGAATTTAACATTGGAAATTTCTCATAGTGCTCTTACAACCTTAATTTCTCATCTCCGAGACTGTTCGATCGGCCTTATGGGAATTTAACATTGAAAAGTTCTTATAGTGCTCGTACGACATTTTTTTCTAACAGTGCTCTTCGGCTTCGGGACTTGGCGTTTTTCGATCAGTCTTATGAGAATTTAACATTGGAAATTTCTCATAGTGCTCTTACAACCTTATTTTCTCATCTCCGAGACTGTTCGATCGGCCTTATGGGAATTTAACATTGAAAAGTTCTTATAGTGCTCGTACGACATTTTTTTCTAACAGTGCTCTTCGGCTTCGGGACTTGGCGTTTTTCGATCAGTCTTATGAGAATTTAACATTGGAAATTTCTCATAGTGCTCTTACAACCTTATTTTCTCATCTCCGAGACTGTTCGATCGGCCTTATGGGAATTTAACATTGAAAAGTTCTTATAGTGCTCGTACGACATTTTTTTCTAACAGTGCTCTTCGGCTTCGGGACTTGACGTTTTTCGATCAGTCTTATGAGAATTCAACATTGAATAGTTTCGGCTTCGGTACTTGGCGTTTTTCGATCTTCATACACTTCTGATCCGATGTTGCACGACATTTATCGTCAGTCGAACTCGTGATGAAGATCGGGGTAGTGTATGCGAAAAGCACCCCGGTATGTTTTCCAAATCGAATAGAAAAATTAACAAATCCAGTTGAAGATTCGTTTATGAATAACTCGTAAACCGTTCGTTTGAACGATAATCTACAAGAACAAGTTCATGATTGCTTTCTCGATGTGATTACGAATCTTCCATTTAATCGAACATCCAACGAGATAATTGATGTGTTTTCATGAAAGTTGCATATCGCCGAGACTGTTCGATCGGCCTTATGGGAATTTAACATTGAAAAGTTCTTATAGTGCTCGTACGACATTTTTTTCCAACAGTGCTCTTGGGCTTCGGTACTTGGTGTTTTCCGATCGGTCTTATGAGAATTTAACATTGGAAATTTCTCATAGTGCTCTTACGACATTAGTTTCTCATGGTGCTCTTCGACTCCGAGACTGTTCGATCGGCCTTATGGGAATTTAACATTGAAAAGTTCTTATAGTGCTCGAACGACATTTTTTTTTGTGGGAATTCAACATGGAAGACAACTTATAATTGATGTGTAAGTCGCATATATGCAACGTCCGCGCCGGAGACAAGCCGACGGTTTGACTCATCGCCGAGTCGCCAATGTGCGACTTTCCCCCCGGGTTAGTGCGACGTTTTTATCATTTTTTCGGGGTCTCAACGGCGTTCCGTAATGATCACCAAGGTTTATTGGTGCCGGCGTTTTTCTCTCGAAAATACAGAAAGACAAGCGTATGGCTTATCTCGATGAAGTCGCACATTGGCGACGCCCACGGGACTTGTGTTTGTTTTCACTCGATATGAGACTCTGTCATAGAATCGACAAGAAGGGTGCCAGAAAGACGAGTGTTCGACTCCCGGGCCAGTGACGAGCTTTCCTCACGAAGCAAGTGCGCTAACGACTCGGCCACTGTGCCGGTGGCCCACCGCTTGGGTGGTGAAAAAAGTGATCGAGACGCGTGGCCGAGAGTGGTAACACTCTGAACCGTCATTCGGGAGACCGGGGTTCGATTCCCGCCATGGTCGACCATTCTGACAGGGGTTTTTCGTGGTTATTCATCATCATTCACCGACGCCAATAGATCGTAGCCATCGGTATGGTGCGTCGTTGAAACGTCGTGAAAATGTTACCTTTTTGCTGAAACCCACGTTGCCAATGTCATGTGAGAAAGAAAAAAAAATCGAAATTTCCGAAAAAAAAATTGAAAAAAACCAAAAAAATGAAAATAAAAATAAAAATTGTCCCATCGAGTTTTTTTTCGGTTTAGTTTTGCGGAAAAATGTTCTGTGAGAGAAAAAAAAAAATCAAAATTTTTTTGGGGAAAATTTGGAAAAAAAAAAATTTGGAAAAAAAAAAAAGGACTCTGCCAAAATTTGGACTTGGGGTTAGGTTGGTAGAGCACTGTTAGCCCTAAGGTTGGTCGAGCACTATGATTTTAGAAAAGTCGAAAACTGTCCAAAAGTCGAAATGCCGGTCGATGGGCACTTCTGTACCATTTTGTCGGACTTATAACCAACTGTGCTCGTTTCCCAGGCTGGAGCTCAGCTCGAGTCCGAGGGCCAAATAATGGCGGTGAAATTTTCATTCTGTACCATTTTGTCGGACTTATAACTCACTGTGCATGAAAATCGACGAAATATCTTCTATAAGGGGTAGTACCTAGAGCCGAAGCCAAAAGCCCGGCAGCCGAAAGCGAATGCAGGTTAAGTTCTGGTATCGCTCTTCTTCTAGGGATGCCCCCCAAAAACGCAAAGGTCTATGAAACAATATATGCGATCGAACGCAATTTTCGATCGACCGACGAAGCTTGATCGATCGTCGAACCGGTAATGTTGGGTTAGCTGGGCCTCAAACATTTGCCGAGACGAGTATGGTTTCGCGGCAACGCTGCCACTGGCACGCGGTATCGTCGACCACGGTCGGACGAAATGAAAACGCAATGGTCCGAGACTGGGCTCGGTCGGCGGGGATAGTACCTAGAGCCGGAGCCAAAAGCCCGGCAGCCGAAAGCGAATGCAGGTTAAGTTCTGGTATCGCTCTTCTTCTAGGGAAGCCCCCCAAAAACGCAAAGGTCTATGAAACAATATATGCGATCGAACGCAATTTTCGATCGACCGACGAAGCTTGATCGATCGTCGAACCGGTAATGTTGGGTTAGCTTGGCCTCAAACATTTGCCGAGACGAGTATGGTTTCGCGGCAACGCTGCCACTCGCACGCGGTATCGTCGACCACGGTCGGACGAAATGAAAACGCAATGGTCCGAGGCTGGGCTCGGTCGGCGGGGACAGTACCTAGAGCCGGAGCCAAAAGCCCGGCAGCAGAAAGCGAATGCAGGTTAAGTTCTGGTATCGCTCTTCTTCTAGGGAAGCCCCCCCAAAACGCAAAGGTCTATGAAACAATATGTGCGATCGAACGCAATTTTCGATCGACCGACGAAGCTTGATCGATCGTCGAACCGGTAATGTTGGGTTAGCTTGGCCTCAAACATTTGCCGAGACGAGTATGGTTTCGCGGCAACGCTGCCACTCGCACGCGGTATCGTCGACCACGGTCGGACGAAATGGAAACGCAATGGTCCGAGGCTGGGCTCGGTCGGCGGGGATAGTACCTAGAGCCGGAGCCAAAAGCCCGGCAGCAGAAAGCGAATGCAGGTTAAGTTCTGGTATCGCTCTTCTTCTAGGGAAACCCCGCGGGAACACGGTGGTCTAGGAACACGGTCGGACGAAATGAAAACGCTATGGTCCGAGGCTGGGCTCGGTCGGCGGGGATAGTACCTAGAGCCGGAGCCAAAAGCCCGGCAGCAGAAAGCGAATGCAGGTTAAGTTCTGGTATCGCTCTTCTTCTAGGGAAACCCCGCGGGGGAACACAGTGGTCTAGGAACACGGTCGGACGAAATGAAAACGCAATGGTCCGAAGCTGGGCTCGGTCGGCGGAGGTAGTACCTAGAGCCGGAGCCAAAAGCCCGGCAGCAGAAAGCGAATGCAGGTTAAGTTCTGGTATCGCTCTTCTTCTAGGGAAACCCCCCGGGAACACAGTGGTCGCAATGCAGTCGCTTGCCCAGTGGACCCCGACATTACTTGGGATAAACGAGAAAGCGAGGTTTCTGTTCGATGCCATAACCTAAAGAGAGTGAGGATATGGCTAGAACCCGGCAATGCCGTGAGCTCCCTGCGAGAGCAGCGTTCACTGGCGGCAAATGGTAGCGAGCAGAGTGTAGGTTCGCCACGAACCGAGCGGAAATGAATATCGAGAGATTGAACCGACATATGTGCTTGCACATACCGAGGAAATGAGAGATTTGACGTACGAAACGCAATTTGAATGCGAGTCGGCCGGGCGCGAGTGGCGTCCGCGGTTTCGACCGCTCGATCATCTGAAAATAGAATAAAATGGGGTCGGCCGGGCGCACGTGGCGTCCGCGGTACCGACCGCAGAGCTGGAGCAAGCTCTCTGGTTGATCCTGCCAGTAGTGATATGCTTGTCCCAAAGATTAAGCCATGCAAGTCTAAGTGCAAGCCAAAAAATACGGTGAAACCGCGAATGGCTCATTAAATCAGTTATGGTTCCTTAGATATGAGACCTATAGTACGTGGATAACTGTGGTAATTCTAGAGCTAATACATGCAAACAAAGTTCCGACTCGAGAGGGGAAGAACGCTCTTATTAGATCAAAACCAATCGGCGGCGCTTCGGCGTTGGTCGCATTGATTTGGTGACTCTGGATAACCACTAAGCGGATCGCACGGTCTCGCACCGGCGACGCATCTAACAAATGTCTGCCTTATCAACTGTCGATGGTGCGTTCTACGCCTACCATGGTTGTAACGGGTAACGGGGAATCAGGGTTCGATTCCGGAGAGGGAGCCTGAGAAACGGCTACCACATCTAAGGAAGGCAGCAGGCGCGCAAATTACCCACTCCCGGCACGGGGAGGTAGTGACGAAAAATACCGATACGGGACTCATCCGAGGCCTCGTAATCGGAATGGGTGGAACATAAATACATTGACGAGTATCCATTGGAGGGCAAGTCTGGTGCCAGCAGCCGCGGTAATTCCAGCTCCAATAGCGTATATTAAAGTTGTTGCGGTTAAAAAGCTCGTAGTTGGGCGTGTGTCCCACGCCGTCGGTCCATCGCAAGACGATGCGTACCGGCGGTACAAGCAAGTGGGGCATCTTGCCGGTGGCACGCTGGTCCCGTGCGCGCCTCGTCCGCGAAAGCGGCGGAGCGTCTCGGGTTGCCGGTGCCATGTCACTCGCCTCGGCGCTTTTCTATCGGGCGTCTTGGCGGGCCGGCACGTTTACTTTGATCAAATTAGAGTGCTAAAAGCAGGCAGTGACGCCTGAATATTGTATGTACGGAATAATTGAAGATGATCTCGGTTCTATTTTTATTGGTTTTCTGAACCTGAGATAATGATCGATGAAAACGAATGAGGGCATTCGTATCGCGACGTTAGAGGTGAAATTCTTGGATCGTCGCCAGACGGACAGGAGCGAAGGCTTTTGCCAAGTACGTCTTTGTTAATCAAGAACGAAAGTTAGAGGTTCGAAGGCGATCAGATACCGCCCTAGTTCTAACCATAAACGATGTCAACTAGCGATCCGCCGGGGTTCTCTCTCAAAGACTCGGCGGGCAGCTTTCGGGAAACCAAAGTGTTTGGGTTCCGGGGGAAGTATAGTTGCAAAGCTGAAACTTAAAGGAATTGACGGAAGGGCACCACCAGGAGTGGAGCCTGCGGCTTAATTTGACTCAACACGGGAAACCTCACCAGGCCCGGACACTGGAAGGACAGACAGATTGATGGCTCTTTCTAGATTCAGTGGTTGGTGGTGCATGGCCGTTCTTAGTTGGTGGAGCGATTTGTCTGGTTAATTCCGATAACGAACGAGATTCTAGCCTGCTAACTAGTCGC